>OOFB01024424.1:4167-19417 GCA_900323305.1 Trachyrincus murrayi
ACCCGGCCTCTCTGGCACCGCATCACACCAGGACCTGGACGGTCCTCGCCAGAACCACCTCCCGGGTAGCGATGGACTTATGACCTCGTCTGTTCTGGAGACGAGGCTATAATCCTCTAATCCTTCCCCCCCCCCCCCCCCCCCCTCCCCCTACCTCTCTCTCCCTCTCCCTCTCTCTCTCCCTCTCCCTCTCTCCCCCTCTCTCCCCCTCTCTCTCTCCCTCTCTCTCTCCCTCTCCCACTCTCTCTCTCTCTACCTCTCTCTCTCTCTCTCTCTCTCTCTCCCTCTACCTCTATCTCTCTCCATCTCTCCCTCTCTACCTCTCTCTCTCTACCTCTCTCTCTCTACCTCTCCCTCTCTCTACCTCTCTCTACCTCTCTCTACCTCTCTCTCTCTCTCTCTCTCATCATTGTGTGTGTATGTATTTATATATATATATAAATGACAACCTAAGCTGAGAAGTTGGTTGGGTTTGTGCAGCGTGGGCGTTTGGGCCTGTGTTGTCTGTGCGGCGGTTGGGTTTTTAAAAAAAGAGGGCACGGATCGCGCGGAGCAGGAGTGGGCCGAGGCGGAGGCGTCTCTGTTCGCCATCTGGTGTGCCGCCGCGGCGGAGAGCGGTGACGGTGTAATCCCGTTGGACGGGGGCTCTAATTGATTCTGAGCTCGGTAGGAGGAGGAGGTGGGAGTCTCCTTGGTTCTGGGTTTGAACCCCGATGTCCTCAGTCTAACCTGTAGGCACCCTTGAGCAAGACGCCCCCTCACCCAAGGAGGAGGAGGAGGAGGAGGGGAGGTGTGAGATAAGAAGGAGCCAGAAGGGGTGGCTTGGCGGTAGTGCGCTAAACACGTAGTCAATACTGACCGCAGGTTCGATTCCCGGCTGCAGTCCAATGCTATGTCTCTCTTGACTGTCCTGTCTCTCTCTCCACTGTCCTGTCTCTCTCTTGACTCTCCTGTCTCTCTTCACTGTCCTGTCTGTCTCTCTTCACTGTCCTCTCTCTTCACTGTCCTGTCTCTCTTCACTGTTCTGTCTCTCTCCCCACTGTCCTGTCTCTCTCATCACTGTCCTGTCTCTCTCTTCACTGTCCTGTCTCTCTCTTCACTGTCCTGTCTCTTCACTGTCCTGTCTCTCTCTTCACTGTCCTGTCTCTCTCTTGACTCTCCTGTCTCTCTCCACTGTCCTGTCTCTTCACTGTCCTGTCTCTCTCTTCACTGTCCTCTCTCTTCACTGTCCTGTCTCTCTTCACTGTCCTGTCTCTCTCTTCACTGTCCTGTCTCTCTTCACTGTCCTGTCTCTCTCTTCACTGTCCTGTCTCTCTCTTCACTGTCCTCTCTCTTCACTGTCCTGTCTCTCTTCACTGTCCTGTCTCTCTTCACTGTCCTGTCTCTCTTCACTGTCCTGTCTCTCTCCCCACTGTCCTGTCTCTCTCTTCACTGTCCTGTCTCTCTCTTCACTGTCCTGTCTCTCTCTTCACTGTCCTGTCCATCAAGGCACAAAGCATGTGAAACATGTGTATGTTTTTATGAACAGTGCTGGACACTGTTACACTGGTACATTATCTTCCTCCAACTACTGTAGAACTACGGAGAGATGGAGATGTTAGAATATACCGTATTAATAGAATCTGTTTTAAGGCCAAGAGAGAGAGACCGGTCTTCTGTGTCCTCCATGCCAAAACCTCTCTTCTTCAGCCTCCTCACCCGTCTGTCAGGACTCCTGCCACACGGCCGCGGTTGTACACAGAAACACTTCCAGACCTTGCCAGACCTGAGAAATTTAAACACTGCTTTCTGTATAATTGTTTTATTCATATCGACTCATCTGAATTCACATATTGGATGGAGTGCTATTAGTACACAGATGGAGGCAGCACTTAGGCTCATGTTTAATTCCAGGTTTGATTCCATGTTTTTCTGGGGAGTGATGGCAGATATTGAGACTCGCTCGTCAGCCAGTATTCAGGGTATGTTTCACATTATTTTAACTATTATTTTACGGGATAATTGAGCAGCATAATCGGTAGCCTTTCAGCGAGCGCTTTCAGAGATGGCTTGTTCAGAGCCGAGCCGATATCCTGGCTGGTCCTGCCATCGATATCAATACATCTTAACCTATATCTCTTTATTCTATGTATCAATACATCTTAATCTATAGCATGTATCTCTTTATTCTATCTATATCTATCTATGTACACTTTACCGGTCTCAAGAAGCATCGTTACGGTTGTGTAGCCATTTGGCTAGAAAATGTTTTAATCCATCTTCAATGATGTCATCATTGAAGACGTCATCAAAGATGTCATCAAAGACGTCATCAATTTATGACATCATTAATGTGAATGTGTACATGGAGAAATAAACTCCACCCATGTACCTGGACCACACCACCTGCCTCTTGTCCCGGCTGACCTGGATACAAAGTAGTCAAGCCAACTACAAACATAGTTTGTAGTTTTCATTCATTTCCAAGATGGACGCCAAGCTGCTCGTACTCCCCCATTATTTCCATTCGGGAGAGGGAGCTAATGCTAATGCAAGCAATTGAGATGTTGGCGTAGATGTATGTGGCCATTAGCTTAGAGAGGAGAAAGCCATTAAAAGTTACCTTCGTTATAAAGTGATTATTGAGTCTAATCCCCTATGGTCAAAACTTTTCTCAAATGGATTAACTGGGACACTTGGAGGATGAGCGGGCAGCCAGACCCGTCTACTGTTGAACAGAACTAAATGTTCCACTTCCAATGTGACCTTTTCATGAAAATATCAATATAACAATGTAAATAACACGTCTGTTGTATTTTACACACTAAATACCAAACATAATTGTTTAGACCGACAATAAATAACAGCATCTTTTATTGAAGCCCCTAAATGTTACCTGGCTGTGAACAAAACGCTCCTTTAGTGGAAGTAGGTTGGTCCAATTTGGTCCAGGTTGGTCCAGTTTTATTTAGCACTTCTTCTGGAATCAATTGGTTTCTGTTACCCCTAACCCCTGAGTCTCCCTAGTGAACATGTTTATTCACCATCTAATCTGTCTTGTGAGTCCAAATCTCACACCTACAGCTTCTGGTGATTCATGCAAATAACGTTTTGTCACAACAGTAAAGAGAGAGAAAAACCTTCCCACAATGCAACGCTCCACGCTTGAGCCACTCCAACCCCTTAGTGACCTGTTCCACCAGGAGCAATGTGGCGACGTTTCTCAAGATGCACGGGCGGCTTCGGCGGCGCCTGGAATGTGTTGCGCATTCCCAGCATGCAACAGCCTCCTGTCAAACCCCTTCACGTGGCGCCAGCGTGGAGCTCTCTGCTCCGCCGTCTTCAGACACTTCAGGCGGGAGAGGAGTGACAGGTTTTGTTTCTTTCTCTATTACCCGTGGGAAGGAAATAAATAAGCTAAAATGTAAATCTCCAGCTCAGGAGAAGGTGAAGCGAAGGGGATATTGAATTACGTGAGGGGCTTTTGTGAAACTTTCCTCCTACTTGTACCAAACGATTGGGGTTTTTAAGACGTGACAGCTGCACAAAGGAGTGATTCACGGGGAAGAGGGGTGTGTGGCCAGATCAATGTGACATTATCAGGACTTGTATTATCCCGAGCCTCAGAGACCCTGACATGCGTACAGTGATAAGATCCAAAAGATCTCCGATACCAATTTCCTCGAGTTGAGGACGAATTTTTAACATTGGCCATATCGCCGTAGTCCCTCTGTCCCTTTCCCCCGAAGACCCGGGCGCATCACACCGCTATTAAAGTTAATACGCAAGTGATAACCGCTAACTGCTAGCTCGGGCTAATACCCGTAAGTCATGCCGAGGCGCTGAATCCTATCCCCTCCTTCATCTTCCTCTCAGGCCTTTATCACTTTTTTCAAATTGAATTAAAGTGAAAGCCCAGACTGCAGAGGGATTTAGTGTGTGACCCGCGCTGAATATTCCCTGCTTCTGAGAATCCAGCGCCCGCGCTGAATGCCAACCGACAATTAATCCAGATGAGATGGAGTGCGCTGGCGGCGTCTGGAATTAGAGGGACTAACAAGTAGTCAATCGGGCGGATCAGCGAAGCCCATTAACCAGCCGAGAGGACTCTATAGGATGCTAGCGCAGGGGCGCGCGGCCCGCTAATGGACCCACTATGTGCACTCTGTATACCTGCTATATCTCTATATACTTGCTATATATCTGTATACCTGCTATATATCTCTGTATACCTGCTATATCTCTATATACCTGCTATATATCTCTATATACCTGCTATATCATCTGTATACCTGCTATATCCCTATATACCTGCTATATCCCTATATACCTGCTATATATCTATATACCTGCTATATCCCTATATACCTGCTATATCCCTATATACCTGCTATATATCTGTATACCTGCTATATCTCTATATACCTGCTATATATCTCTGTATACCTGCTATATCCCTATATACCTGCTATATATCTCTGTATACCTGCTATATATCTCTGTATACCTGCTATATCCCTATATATCTCTATATACCGGCTATATATCTCATATACCTGCTATATAGCGCTGTATACCTGCTATATCTCTATATACCTGCTATATATCTCTGTATACCTGCTATATTTCTATATATCTTCTATATCTCTATATACCTGCTATATATCTGTATACCTGCTATATAACTCTGTATACCTGCTATATATCTCTGTATACCTGCTATATCCCTATATACACATGCTATATCTCTGTCTAATGGCTAGGGGTGTTGGAATCCGAAGGGTACCGGGTGGGATCCTCCCTCCCTAATGTCCATGGTGTATCTGTAGGCGTCTTCAACTGAGGTGTCTAACCTGCTCCATAATGACGTGCATTCACTATATGTATGTGTTGGTAAAAGCATCTGGCAAATTACTAATAACAATAAATAAATGAACGACAGATATTTCATACTATTTTCTCATGATCAGCACACGTTTAGATTAACTATTTTTTTATTCCAGCCAGAAGACACTGTGTTTGTTGGATGGATGAAAGGATGGATAAATAGACAGATGATAGAAAGGTTGCGTTCCATTGTTTTTAGCAGCCGTTATTTGTCTGCTCTTTTTACCGTCTTGAGCAGATGAATTTACTTGCGTCCTATTCATTAAAACAGCCTATTTAAGGCAATGCAGTAAACACACGCCATGTTCTGTGGCTTTGCTCTCTTAGTTAGCATCCAGCGCCCACGCTAACAGTTTGTCGAAGCCAACGTTAGCCAACATTAGCCAACGTTAGCGCGCAGACGTATCAGATTCCCGCTCGCCTGGAAGAGACCGCCTGGGAACGTGCGGTGTACGTTATCCAACCTCGGAGGTTAAGCTAAAATGGAACACCTCTGCTTTTTATTTGTTTCTCTTTATTGAGGTCACTTCCTCCTGCCAGCTGCCTTCAGCTCGTGTGAATTAGCAAGTAAACAGTTGATTTTTTTTGCACTGGCCACTAATTGCTAATCTCAGATGGCGGGGAACGCAGACCTGAACACCTCATCTCAAACGAGTGTTAGCGAGCGGCGGCGGCAGCATGCACATCGCAGGTGTAAGATGCCATTGGCACATGTCGGTTGCCGAGCCCGTTCCCGGTGGCTTGTGGGTAAAGGAAAACAGGCCACCCGCGCTATAATTAGGTGTGTGGGCGCCATGTATAGGAATTCACAGAACTCGCAAAGTATTTTTTCATTAGTTTTATAGAGTAGCCCCCCCCACATCCCATACACCCCTCTTCCCTTCATAAATCCTACCCCCCCCCCCCCCACACACACACACACACACACACACACACACACACACACACACACACACACACACACACACACACACACACACACACACACACACACACACACACACACACACACACACACACACACACACACACACACACACACACACACACACACACACACACACACACACACACACACACACACACACGCACACACACACACACACACACTCACACTCCTTCCCCCTAAACCTGTATTCTGTTCTGAATTTAGGAAAAACTGTGAGATCGGTAGAGAGAGATAGAAACAGAGTAAGAGAGAGGGGGGAGAGAGAGCAATACTGAAAGGCAGAGAGAGAGAGGGGACAGGAGAGTAATGTAATAGTAATACAGAAGCAATACATTTCAAGTGTGAAGAGAGAGCTAAAAAAATAGAGCTTGGTTTGTTGAAGTAGCTGTTTAGGACAGAGGGGAGAATGACTGATACACTGGCTGTCTGTCTACCTGTCTGTCTACCTCTCTCTCTCTCCCTCCCTTTCCCTCATCTCTCTGACTGGAATCTAAAGGGCCTCGTTCTAATTAGCGTTGGATGTTGTGTCGGGGAGGCTAACACCCAGCTAGCATCTTTAATTCACATCCGATGGCGGCTTGTATGCCACGCTCAGACCTCAAACACAGAGCTAAATTAGCACTGCCACTGTAGCCTGGCTTGTGTGTGTGTGTGTGTGTGTGTGTGTGTGTGTGTGTGTGTGTGTGTGTGTGTGTGTGTGTGTGTGTGTGTGTGTGTGTGTGTGATAGCATTCATTGCAGCGACGCTACTTCAGTTAGCTCTCTGCTACTTCAGTTAGCTCTCCGCTACCTAGCCTGAAAAGGAGTCGACAATAGGCCTATTCCCATCATGTCTTACGGTCCTGGGTATTTCCTGATGCATTGCAGAGCCCCTGGTTCCTATTCCCTGACTTCTGTGTTTTCATGGATCTTCTCCAGGAAATAACCCAAGCCCTGTTGGTCTAGTCTGTTCTCCAGTAAATAACCCAAGCCCTGTTGGTCTAGTCTGTTCTCCAGTAAATAACCCAAGCCCTGTTGCTTTTCTTTTGGTCTCTCTTGTAGCACTGAAGCATTCGCTAAAGTGAGGAAACATAACTTCATTTATTTATTTATTTTTACTTGTCATGTACGTTAGCAGCGTTAGCCACAAACAACAAATGCTTTGTCACGTCAATACAAAAAAATCTTTCTTTTTAAAAATGATGACTATTAATAATAGTCAGCTCAGTCAGCTCTTTGGGTAACATCTGAACAAGTGACTTTTTGTGTTTTGTTTGGTGTAGCAGTATTTGTTTTATTGTTGTCTTTATCGTACTCCTGCCGCAACGTTGAGGTAGCAATGAGTCATGAGTTTAGGATTAGTTTTGCTCCTGTTGGTAGTACAGTTATGGCTCCGACGTCATATTGATCTGTTCCCAGCCTCACTTGGAAGTCGCTTTGGATGAAAACAGCTGCTAAATAATTACAAGTGAATTATGGATGATTGATTCAACTTTTTTTTTAAACATTATTCTTTCAATACGCAAGGTCTTATTTTTCAGTTGGTTGAAGACTCGTAATTTAATAGTTAAATCTCTGCGTTTGAAAACTATTTGTTTTGATGTAGTGTCAGAGACCTACCCGTGAGGAGTGGAATAATAGACATGTCTTCTCTCTCTGTAAAATAGTGACGACTAACTGAAACCTTGAACCTTTTCTAAAACCACTTATTGCCAACTAAAAAAAATACATATTTATTTTCAACTAAATAACAATTATCAGCCTTTCCTCCACCAAGCGACTTATAGACTTCTTAAATGGCAGTTCAACTGGGAAGTACCCTGTTTAAGCAAAGCTAAGCTAGTGTTTTCTGCTCAGGAAAAAGCAATGCTAAGCTAAGATACTGTTTCTGGACAGGAATACGCTACGGCTAGTTTTTCTGGACAGGAATCCGCTTGTATTATGGAAAGTATCTTTGTCCCGCGGTACTTTGAACGTTGAGTGAATCGTTATGTTGAATACTAATCGCCGATGTCAAACGGCTCCCAGAGATTGTGAAACAGACCGCGGCGTTTCTCAGTTATTTAAAGGAATAAAGGGTAAGTGCAAGAGCAGCTGAGTTAGCATCACTCCAGCTCCAGGTTAATGCATTCGCTGCTCTGGAGCATAATAATGCTAGTTGGATCTCTTTCTCTCCGTCACTCTATCACAAAGCTTATCTTCCATGGCTGGATGAGAACTTGAAATATGCTTTAGTGTCCTGTCACTGAACACACATCAATACGAGGAGAGTGTTGAAATAAAAGGCAGGGAGTTGTAATGCCACGAAAGAGACGGACGTGTTTTACTGATTGCAGCAGGACTGCAGAATTTCTTTTAATAAATGTTGCCGGTACTCGTGTTAGTTTCAAATGTGCTAGTATTTATTACACAGTGTAGGCCTATTCAGAGAACTATCAATACACTATAAATACAGTACTGGACTGTCTGGAGCCGATGTCTTGTGGTTTTGTTCTGGAAGCTTTGCAGTTTACACTTATGTAATATAATGCTGAATGGTTTACTTGTGTGTAGTGTCTCTCTCGCTCTCGCTCTCGCTCTCTATACAGACTCTTTCTGTGAGCATGCATGCCCATAACTATATATAATTATGGGCCAGCGCAAATGTCCTTCGTACCTGTGTTACCGGGTGAATAAAATCCATCCGTCTCCGTAAACATCGGTCTTCTACAAAAGCAGATCCATTCATCTCCGATGTACTTAACATTGTTCAGTTTGAAGAGCCCTGAGATCACACTGATATAAAGAGCCAGACAGCCAGGACTTATCCTAGTGAATGTTTAGAAAGAGAAAATACCTGATAATATTTGTTCTGTCTGCTCTGTCGCTGTGTTGGGACAGCCAGCCTTAATATCTTATAGTTTCTTTCTTTGGTCTGACTGCTTCTCAAAAGCTTGCAAAAACATAACATCATCGTGGATTATATATATATATATATATATATATATATATATATATGTGTGTCTGTTTCTGAGAATTGTGAGTATTAATACGGGCCTACTTTTCAATTGTATGATCATGGTTTCATAATATAAACTAGTACAGATCAAATTGTATTCACAGGGTGTGTGAATTGATTTGATTCAATCACTACCACTCAACGGTGGTACAGTGTGAAGCCTCAAGAACCCTTAAGAACGGGATTAGCCATTCTAATGTTTGACCTCCGAACCCCGAGGTCGCTGGTTCGAACCCCACAGTGTGCAGGGCTGAGGACTCCTGTGACAAACACTATTAGCATAAAATGCTACCATGACTAGACAAAAGAGTAGAGGTGACTAAAGGAAAAGCCACACTCCACACACTCAAATCCCCACGGATAAATACTGGAGAATATATTGAAAAACATTCAAAGTGACACGGTAGACAGCGGCGATGGAGAGGTTTATTAACTGTATGGTCTTTGGCTGACGTTCTCCCTCTCTTAATCAACATTGTTTTGTGTTATTAAATTATTATAGTGTTATTAAATAGCCGACTACAAACTGCTCTGCCAATCAAACGGTGCTAAAAATGTGTCCAGGTGGGGTACGATGATCATCAAATAATAATAAACTCACCCTGTCTTTTCCTCAATTGAACTCTTAGAAGCCCGATGTAATCAATGTCATCTGAAGGAGCTAGCTTCTTCGCTAACTGCTTCATGTGACATTGAATGATATTAGCACACCGTTGCTACGCCACTACCACCTTTCCATTAGCTCCATTTTGAGCGGTTTGTTTTCACCATAACACAGAGCCATGTCTCGGCTTATGAAAAGACACGGGTGATATAACCAGGACGAGTGTGTTTCGACAGACTCTGGTAGATAAGGACACGTAGTTTGTAATACTGCTTGGTTGTTCGTAAGTGACTTTGCGTCCTCTCAGCGCTTGGTTTGGCCGCTGTGCTCTCTCGGCAGCTACACATGCAAATTGAAGCGACAATACAATATTTGTACTCGGCCGTTCCTCCTCCCACCCGCTGACTTCTATTACAATTTGTCTCCACAAACACAAACTCTCATTGAAAAGATACACAGATACACAGACATCATTTTCTGGTGTCGGATTATACAGACGTCGACTTCCTCTCCCTCGAGACCCGCCGCCACCGCTGCCGCCATTTTGTTCCTTTTGTTTCTTCTTCAGACCTTTTTTTCGTTTTGTTTAGGCGTGGGGGGGGGAGGGGGGGGGGTTGTCTTGTCTTGTGAAGTGGATTGACAGAACCGAACGACCTGATTCACGTTTCTGTTGTTCATCTGTCATGTGTCTGTTGCTTCCCGGAGCTCTCTGTCTTTACTTTACATATATATTTATATATATACCTGGCCCCTGTGTGACACCCGGGAACAAAACATAACGTGTGTGTGAGAGGAGAGAGAGTTTAGGAGGAAAAAAGAACAAGGCGAAGTTCTAACCCACGCAAGTAGAACACCCTCTGTGTGTTAAGTGGAGGCATATCAGGAGGAAATATAATATATATGCTTCTTACGTAAATGCGCTTTAATCCCATTTACACAAGAAGGATATTCTGCTCGACTAACTACAGAAAATCACTCCGAAGTACCTGAAGACATTTTACCTTGTTAGCCGACTCCCCCGCTGGAAGTATGGCCGACAAAGTACAGAATAAGAGTTCTTTACCCATGGTCTGTAGGTAGGTGTCTTCAGGTGTGTAAACTATGATATATATATATATATGTATTGTATTTCAACATTTCAATGCATTTATTGTCCTACAGTAATGTTTTCTCTTCATTTCTATCTTAGCTAGGATTTGTTACTTAACTAGGATGAGAATATCTTGTAATCCTATAGTACCTCACTTGGATTCTCCTAGAGGGTCTGTTGAATACAGATTTCAATCTATCTATTCATCCATCCATCTGTCTGTCTGTCTGTCTGTCTGTCTGTCCATCCATCTACCAATCATCCATCCATCTACACATCCATCCATCTACACATCCATCCATACACCATAAGTTGATATTGTGTAGAATTCTCTGTTTTCATCCACCCACTCGTCCCTCTGTCCATCCATCCCTAGAACAAACCCTAGCCTCCTCTCCTCTCCATCATTGTACCGGGATGAGTTTCTCGGGCTGCGTTGCCATGGTATCCTTTAACGGAGGGGGGGGGTCACCCCAGCCGTGACCTTCCTGCCTGCCACCAGGTATCCTGCCCTGGGGGTCGATGGAACATCCATCATGGCTGTCATGATCCAACTCTCCTCTGACCTCATACTGGTGCATTCTGGGAACCGTAGTATCTGAGCGCGGGACATATGTTCATCACTTAGTAACGAAATAAATACACGCCATTTGGTGGACGCTGTTATCCACTTCCACAGTGTCTTACAATACTGTGAGGAATCGAACCCGTAACCCTTGCCGTGTTAATGCCTTGCTCTATGAGTTGAGCTACATGGGACCGAGAGGTTCTCTTTGCTTTAGTGTATTTGAACGTCATTTTAGTTTCATAATACAATAATAATACACACAGTTGAGTGGATCATAAATGAAGCGGTAAGACAAACAGAATACACATGCACACACACTCCCAACTCACACACACACACTTCCAACTCACACACACACACACACACACACACACACACACACACACACACACTCCTAACTCACACATACACGTGTACACACACACACACACACACATACACACACACACACACACACACACACTCCCAACTCACACACACACACACACACACACACACACACACACACACACACACACACACACACTTTATCATATTACCTTCCCAGGCCCGGTCCAAGGCGAGCCCAGATCGGTTCTCCGTCTCTGGAATGCGTTGCTAAACAATGCATATGTACCCCAAACATTCCCCCAATCAGTCCCATGTGGTTCTGGTTAAACACGATGCGTAAAAACCCTCCTAACCCTCGGCTAACGAGCAGCACGCCGGCCCACTGCTAGCGTCCTGGACGTTCGGTTTGTTTCCACATCCAGGATGAAGACCTGCGTAGATGCAATCAATACGCTGTGAGGATTGCTGCTTTGTAGTGTAAGCTGCATCTCAGCTGCAATTACAAGAGCCTGATTAGGGGCCTAATTGGACATAACTGAGTAATTGGAAGCTCAACCGCCAGAGCTTCGGTGGCTGGAGACACATCCGATCAACAAAGGAGAGTAGCTCTGCTTCTTCTTGCCTGGTTCCAGTATGACTGTCCACCGCGAGGCTGAGAGACAAGGGCCTCATATTATGTTAGATGAGTTTCAACGTCTTGAGTTTTAATTTGAGTTCAAGTTTTGCGAATGAACCATCTGGTTCTGTAGTCGGTTTCTTCTTCATCGGTTCAGTTCAAGGATGGAGAAGATTTACATTTCATCGTCATTTAGCAGACACGACTTTGAAGTGAGTCTGATATAATCCACGGATATAAGATAATTATTAATCCCAGACGGCATTAAGGAATTATGAATAAGACATGTTGGGATATGTATTTCAGCAGTGTACTGTAATGAGAGAGAGAGAGAGAGAGAGAGAGAGAGAGAGACTAGACAACTATTGTGGGTCTCCGGATCAGATGTCCGCCGCGGCCCGGTAGTCACGGCGACCGCCCAGTGCGACGACCAACATCTGTTCCCGGGAACAGCTGAGCGCTGAGACGCAGGGAGCCCCCTCGGAGCGTTTTAAACGCCCACGCCATCCATCATCCCCGTTGACGGCGCTCGATCATTACCCGTCATAATAAAACCTTTCCGGAGACTTCTCCTCTTCCTCCTCCTCCTCCTCATCCTCCTGTTGGCCCCGGAGCCAGGGGCTGTCTGCCCGTCCCGTACAATAAAAGCTGACAAAACTGACAAACGGTTGTGATCTTGGAGCAGGGATATTGCCGCGGAGCGTCGCCGTGGCGATGTGGTGGCGGGGAGGAGCCACACATTAAAGCAGGAGTGCAACGACCCGTGGGGGGGGGGGGTGGACACTTTGCTGACAGTCTAATGAATGAAGCGCGTTTGTGTTTATGTGTTAGGAATCAATTTAGGCCGTTAGGAGTGAACCCGACGTTGTCTTCAGGGGTTAGGATGATGTAATGGTTAGGGGTTCGCTCCCCTCGTGTCACTGGAAGTCGGCCTTGGTTAAAAGTTGTCACTATTTCCGACTGTCGAGTCCTGACGGCTCGAGTGTTCTCTCTCTGTCTGTAGACATCCTTGAGCAAGATGTCCTAACCCCTACCTGCTCCTTAATGACGTGTATCTGAATTCACTGCAGCAGTGGCTTTGGAAAAATGTCTGCTGAACTGAAATGAATGAATGAATGGATGGCGAAGAGAAGATAGATCCACACGTCGTGTTGTAAGTTAACAGCGCCGCTCTCTGTCTTGTAAAGAGATGGACTTTGAGCAAAGAAGAAGGGACGTGGTGTATGTGTTCTATAATCCAAAAACAGATGTATTCAAAATACTGAGTTTTGTTGAATTGCCCGATAAGTCCTAAAGGTTAAGCCGACGTATAACACGACTTAGATGTTATTCTGTGTCTCCTGGAGGTATGAAATGATGACGTCTGTGTACTTCAAGCCCTCAGAACCTCGCAGGGTTCCACATATTTTCAAAGCTCTCCGACGCTTCTTTTCATCAAGAGGCGACCGCGACCAGGAACAAGGTTTTGTTCTGGAACTCAGGGGTTAAGGGAGAAGGGCTAGCGTTCCTCCTCCGACGTAATCTCCCTTTTCCAGATGAAAGACTACTCACTCACACCAGACCGTCTCCCCCTTCCTCCCTCTTCTTCTTCTTCTTCTTCAGAGGAGGAGATCCGAGAGTCGGAGGCTTACGAGGAGATTACGCTGGCTTTAGCTCTGATCTCCCACACTTCCTCACAGCCCTCATCAACCTCTGGCCGGGCTCTCATCTTCTCCTCGATTCAAGAGGAGTTGGGGGTCTCAGAGGGCCTATACTTCTGTCCTAGCAGGGGGTGGGTTCTCTGTCACTGCTTTGTGTCGGTCTCTCTGTGGAGGTATGAAAAGTCTTAAAAAGTCTTAAATTGCAAATGTCAAATATAAGGCCTTTAAAGGTATTAAAAAGTCTTGTGTTTAACTTGTTGAAACCTGCAGATGCTCCCCTTGAGGTTGGTAGGGAAGAAGGGAGCGTTTGAGAGTTTCTGAGTGTTTTTGGACAGTTAGGGCTGGGCTGTATCGGCCGTATCCGTCCAGCTCCGCTTTGGACCCGGGGCTTTAAAACAGGGATATTAGTACTCCTCATTTAGTTAAGAGAGCTGCACAAAGAAGAGAGGCGAGTTGGAGGAGAGGGGGTGTATCTGGGTGGGGGTGGTGGTGGGTGGGGGGGGGTGGGTCTGGGTGGGGGGGGGGGGGGGGGGGGGGGGGGGGGGGCGGGGGGGGTGAGGATGAGGTCACTCGGGGGAATCATTCAAATCCCGCCATGTTGTCGTGGCGATGAAAACAGCCCCACTGTGTCTCATTTCCCAACGTGGTATGTAGGTCACATGCACGCGTACCTGCATTGGTTTGTGTGCGTTGGTGTGTGCATGTACGTGCACGGCCTCAGTGGGGGTATGCGACAAGGAGTTTTGCCTGATGAATAATTAATCTGTGCGGCCGGTGAAATAATGTGATGTGTGTGTGTGTGAGTGTGTGTGTGTGTGTGTGTGTGTGTGCGTGTGTGTGCTGTGGGCCAGAAGGCCGGCGTGTCGGGGGTCCGGTCCGGCTAGTCGTCTGTTTCACCCCAGACAATAGGAATCCCCCGCCAGCACAGGGCTGCAGGGAGCAAGGCAGGAATTTCACCGCTTCCTTTCATATTCAGGTGCACATTTATCATGAGAGCGCACGTGTGCTGCCGTGGAACTGTGTGTGTGTGTGTGTGTGCGTGTGCGTGTCGACCTGTGTGTTGACCTCTCGTGGAATATTCATAACTCAACAGCTTCACAACTATTGTCATGCATGTTGTCATGGTAACTTATACGGAGATCATGTTTTGATCGTTTCCTTCTGGTCTAACGGTATTTCCAGCCGGCATATTGTGTAGATTGTGTATATATACTGTATATATATTATACATATATCTGTAAGTGTAGTTGAGGTTGTACAGTAAAAACAGTGGACCAGGTAGAGGTTGTACAGTAAACACAGTGGACCAGGTAGAGGTTGTACAGTAAACACAGTGGACCAGGTAGAGGTTGTACAATAAACACAGTGGACCAGGTAGAGGTTGTACAGTAAACACAGTGGACCAGGTAGAGGTTGTACAGTAAACACAGTGGACCAGAGAGCTAGGTTCTGACAGAAGGTGTTCAGAGAAAGGGTTAGGGTATATAACTCTGTAATGTGAATATCTAACTCTGTGATGTGAAGCAGACTGTTCTGAATGCGATCTGAAGACAGGGAGCGAGATGGAAACAGTTTTAGCAGCTTCCTCTAACTGACGGCTACAGGAGAGGC
>OOFB01024427.1:7458-17743 GCA_900323305.1 Trachyrincus murrayi
GCGTCCGAGAATGTTCACCCACGTCGGACACACACCTCTGCATTAACCCCCACCTCCAGGGCCACCAACACCACCGGGTCTTAGTCCCAGAAACGCCCGAGAAGGTTAGACCCAGGACCCCCACCACCACCCCCACCACCCCCCCCCACCCCCCCCCCCCCCCCCCCCCCCCCCGTGGCCCTTCAGTTTGCATCATCCAAAAAACGTGGCTGAGATAATCATTTGCATTCTGTCAGTGTTTCGTCCTCCGTCAGTAAAAAGAAAAGCCTTTGGATAGACCGCTACGACACTAACACTGCAGGAGAGGCATAATAGTAGTATTAGTTCTAGTACTTTTAGGCTGTGGTTACAAAAGTACACACAAGCCCAAATGGTGGGTTAACAGACGATCCAAAGATTAAAAAAAACATTTAATCTTCATAAACATGCGAGATGATCATATTAGTACACTGAAACACAAGACAAAAAGTCCCAAGAGCCATGCAAGTAAGTACCAACAAAAGGTGATAAGTGACTTAAAAAATGTCTAAATATATGGAGAAGAAGATGACAAATCGATAGAGGTTGTAGTATCCACAATTAGCATGTTAAAACACTTTGGCTAACATAGGCTAAAGCCATGGCTAAACAAAAACCACCAATGACATAGTCCTCTATTACATAATAACAATACTTATAATGAAGATGAGCTCCCCCAAAAAGATCTTAATGACTACCTACTCCGCGTTTGGCTCCATGTGAACTCACAGTAAAAGTGTGTTGTACTCACGGGGGCGCCCTCCGGAGACCAGGCCAGGAGGAGCCACTCGTAGCCCTGGTTGTTGGTGGTGTCCAGGCGGTACAGCAGGTAGCAAGGCATGCCTTCCTCCAGCAGAGGCAGGACGTAGGCGTCGTACTCCTGGTCGAACCGCTTACACACTAGCCGGGTCTCCCCCAAAACTAGCTTTTCTGGAGAGACACGTAGTACACGGCATGCAGGATTCAAAAACATACATGAGGGAAGAGACGGCGTTGGCAGGGAAGGTAGTGGGTTAGGGATGCAGGTAAAGGGTTAGGGTTAGGGTTAGGCAGGGGTGGGCTTGTTTTTCACTCATTTGGAATTCTGACCGTGGTTGGTTTTTGTAACGCACATTGGGGGAAAACTGATATTGAAAGGGAATGGATACACTGGAGTCAATCACAAATCAATGATGACTTGGCCAGTGATGCTGCAGAAACCAAAAAAGGCTGGTGACCAGATAAAACAACAAGAGGAACCAGAGGTTTTTCTGAAGGAACTTTTTGAAGCCCTTTAGGCATTATGCTCGCCGTCATTTTTGGAGAATACCAAATCCTTTTGAACTGGATCAATCTAAATGTTTGGCAGACAGCATGCAGCTTGCTGGCAGATGAGAGGCAACATTCTGGGCAGAGCTGACAGTCAGAGAAAGAGAAAAGCCCTGGAGCAGCAGAGCAACCTGTCAATCATTTGCAGACACACCCATTGTTTTTCTGGCGGCCTCGATCCAATAAAACAATAACAGCTTTCATTGTGTGGAACCTGTATCCATCACAATGCATGCATTGAGATAGAGATACCTAGCCTAATGTGGAAAATGTATTATTGACCTGGTATTTCTACAGAGGTCCCGCCCACTCTATCAACCTCTTGTTGATTAGACAAGAGGTTCCATCCCGACTCAGCATTTAGTAGCCATTAGGTGCGTCTTTAAGGCTGTTCTGTATTAGGCGTCAAGAGTCAAATACTAATGGCTGCCGCTCAAGCTAAACCCGCAGCTAGCCAGACCAAGACCTTTGGACTAGAAGTGTTTTCTTGCTTCCTGTTGTGGAGTGGACCTACAGTCATATCTTGGTCCACCATCACTGCGTTTGTATACAAACATTGATGGCTGAAACACACCACGGCCCCATCCAGAAATTCAAGGCACACCAACTTAAAGTTGTTATTTTTAGGACTAGGATATGTTATGAGCCATTTTTGGCAATATTTCACACACAGCAGATTGTCAAAAAAAGTCACATGGATTCAGGCTCATAAAAATCAATTGCATTATTTGTCAATACATGTTCCACTAGCTCACTATCGTTGCTGTAACCCGTGCCAGGAATATGGATCGACTTCCAACGAATTTCATGGCACACCTAGCCTAGCCTCAAGGCTAACAAGTGTTATGGCGTTGAATAGCTCTCTCCTCGTGTCCTTCTTGGTTTATCCACAGCGATTTGACCGGTTTTTAGAGATATACATGTCATGTTTGTTGTATCTAGAGGTATAATGTGGACATTGGGGTTGGAACCGAGAACCTTCTGGCTGGGGAGTCAGACATCCCTAACCACTAGACTATCCTGCCCACAATTGTTACTCATCCTCATCGCGATGTTATTACAATAGAACATGTCTGGCCTCTGGCACTTATTTCAGTCCTTCAGTCATATAGAAGGATCCAGAATCGATAGCCGATATCAGTCTGGCTGGCCAGCCTATGGCTATCAGGTGTGGGGGTGTTGTTAGGTGTGTGTTCAATGTGAAAAGCATTTCTTACCACCAGAAATGACCACCTTAATGACGCGGTAGGCTCCATTCCGGGCCTTGGTGAAGACATCTAGTACCTCCTCTGTAGCTGTTGGGACAGACAGACACTTATAAACCAAAACATGGGAGCATATACCCCATTATTTCTCTGTCTATATTTTCTAGCACAAATATTACATAACAGTTATGCAGATATGAAATGCAGATGAACCCAACTAGTAAATCATGCTATTTCTCAAATACACCCCCACCCCACCCCCCTACCCCATACACACGCACATCCCCCACCCTACCCCATACACACGCACACACCCCCACCCTACCCCACGCACACCCCTGTCTCTCAGCGTCGGCGATTCTCTGGCGCAAAATAGATGACCCGAACATAACGGACACGTTGTTACATAAACATTGATTTCACGGACGCATCATCGTTGTCCTAAAAAAAAAAAAAGACGTCGGCGGCGATCATCCCGCGGCCTTAAAATGCGATATGAATGAATGAATAAACAGCATGATTGATGACAACGTCTAGAAGAGACACCGCAACTTCCAAGTGCTTTGACACCGGCGCTCACCAACTATGCGATGACCATATTAGTCCATACACTTGTCACGCATTTTTCTTCTCAATCATAAATGCGCCGTAAAACGAAGCCATCGTCGGTAGCGAATACAGATGTTGAGTCTTTTTTTGTTGTAATGTACGCCCGATGGCACTAAAACACTAAACAACAGGTTTCAGTACCGCTGCTTAACTGCGAAATTACGTTCTTGCTGTGTTTTTTTTTTTGTTGCAAAGCATCCCACGGGCAGCATCATCTAAACATCTATATTTCCACACGAATGAATACGGTTTACCTTGAATGCCGGTTTGATGGGACATGTTTATCGTGTAATCTCGCTGGGCTGGAGAGAGAGAGACAGAGAGAGAGAAAGAGAGAGAGAGAGGGGGGAAGACAGGAGCAGACGAACGAGGAGAAGACGGAACCGAACTACAGCACACAGCCTGCCTCTGGCGTGACGTCACGCCGTGATTGAGACATTTCGTTCAAAGCGTTTTTTTTTTAAAATCCGCTGTCTCCAACAAAGGAGTTTATTTTTGTGTGGTCTTGCGGGTTAAGGATCTTTCCGTTTATTTTGTTCTATAAATATCACTGTATGATTAGTCTAATTATGTTTAGAAAATGAGGGCATCGTTTTTTATTTAGCCTACAATACACACTAGAGCTGAGTTGCTCTATTAATAGAATAGAATAATACCTAATAATACGATGGTATAACCTGTCAAACTGATTTGTGTGTGCCTTTTCAGTCCACGTACTGCATTGCTGTAGAAGCCTAGTGCTAACACATGTTTTAGTCATCAGAGTTTAAAGGGACATATTGTAAATATAGGGAGTGGTGTAGTACTCCACCCAGTCTAACTAGGGCCAAAATGACACACACACACACACACACACACACACACACACACACGCACACACACACACACAGTCTGCGTGCGTGTGTGTGGTGGAAGTCCTGTATAAACAATTCAACTGATGACAATTTGAACTTAAAGCGAGGCCACATACTGTGTGTGTGTGTGTGTGTGTGTGTGTGTGTGTGTGTGTGTGTGTGTGTGTGTGTGTGTGTGTGTGTGTGAATTTGTGTGTGCGTACACGTATGCTTGGACTGCATGGGTGGATGTGCTGTATAACCACATGTGCAGAGTCAGTGAGGGAAAATGACATGGTAGAAATGAAAGTGGGCCAGAACCACAAGATTAGTAGCCCAGTGGAACAACGCCCAGCAGTGTGGTAGCCAAAGCTCCTTCAAGCTGGTAGCCAGCAAACGCTTTGAGGGCTTTGTGTCCAAAACAAAAGCCTATGACCTGCATTGCTTTACTATATTGGAACCATATACCTTTATTTATTATTTAGAACATTATTTGTATTTATGTTAACCTTAAATGTTGGATGTTGGACCATTATGCAAAAAAGCCAAAAACGTGATCTAATCTGAAAGTGAAATATGCATTGAACAATATGCATTACATCATTAAATGAATGAATTAATAAACAATATAATATTGAATAACAGACATAGATTTGTATTGCTTTCATTAGCCTACTTGAATTACTCATCTAATCTTCTCTCCTATTTAGCTTATCCATCCTGTATATTGTCTTCACTGTGC
Organism: Trachyrincus murrayi; assembly: GCA_900323305.1. Classification (NCBI taxonomy): domain Eukaryota; kingdom Metazoa; phylum Chordata; class Actinopteri; order Gadiformes; family Macrouridae; genus Trachyrincus; species Trachyrincus murrayi. The sequence goes on from OOFB01024427.1 coordinate 12,174, forward strand.
GGTTGTTAAAACAACTGCAGTATTTCCTATAGTGCTGAAGTGGAGCCGGCCTGTTTACAGTCATCAGAGCTAACCTTTCAGAGCCTCTCAAAGAGTAACTCTGTGTGGGTTCTTGCTTAGCTAGTGCTTAAGGCTAGTGGTTAGCCTGGGTATCCCAGCCAACAAGTCAATAGCGCACTTAGCTAGGCTAGTAAACTGTAAATAAAAAAAATGTATCAAGATCAAGAGCAAGATTATTACGTTTCAGCAGACTGCACTTTGGACTTCTGAGAAACGCTGCACAGATTCATGACTGGCACGTGGGCCAAGATGCCTTTGTGAAAAATAACATTATAGCATCAATGACATTGTTCAAGATAGATTATTAGATATACAGTACATATATTACGTAAGAGCCTACACATTTAGTTGACTGAATTAACTAGTACTAATTGTAAGCCTACTATGACTAGTAGGCTACTAGTAGGCCTAGTAGTGACACTCGCTACTGCAACAACTAGGCTACTACTACATATAGTAATACCACACACACACACACACACACACACACGCACAGAGTGTGTCGGCTAAAGTTAATTTTATGTTATGGTTATTTTAATAGGCCTACTCTTTATTTTGTGTTCTCGTATTGGTGTGTTCTTCCGTTTGGTAATGATTCCATTTTGAACGTGTTGTTTATCTTAACAGTCAGACTATTAAATGTCTCCTTCACACTTAGTGTACTACTACACCAAATGTACTACTATAGACGACTGCACTAGGGCTATCTCCAATTTACAACAACTGGATACAATACCGCCCCCTACAGGCCTGTCTAACTACCATGGTTTCCGGATTCTTGAGTAGCAAAGGGTTGGGATGATATACGAAATATCGATTATCGATGCCACAGTTATGTACTAGGCTAACTATTTTTAGTAAGTACTTTTTTTGTTACATTTTCCTATTCTCTACAATAAGACAAATTCCAGTTAGCTGATAACAAAATAATGCGGGCCTATTACATAGGCTAAACCTAAAATAGGCCTATAAATTAAGGATTAGATATTAAAACGGAAAATAAAACACAGTATAGGCCTATTTCTTTTCTCTTTTTTTAAAAATAAATAATTGGGAGAAGGCATTTTGGAAAAGTGTGGGTCTACAAGCCAACAAAATAGACTACATCTTCTGCGTGCATGAAAATTTAAAATTGGACACATTTTATATTATATATAGACTCTGTCCCGCCCTTATCTGCTTTTGTCAGGATTATATATGGATTATATTTATGCATCGCAGATAGATGTCGATTAGAATAAAGCCTTGTTTGTCTGACCAGCATTCGATCTCAATGTACTGCACATTAGAGCTTCCGCATTAACCACGGTAAGAGCCATATAGTGAGGAGTGATGGGACATTGATCAGTAGATATTTACATTTAGTCATTTAGCAGGCGTTTTTATCAAGGTAAAACGTCCACTGTGGACTCTGGCCCAATCGCTGGAGGACTTTGACAGTTTACACCTATCAGAACGGAGAAATATATAGACCTAATTATGTTTATTATTATTTTATTATACCAATCATGGGAGTGGCTCTGCACAGGCTTTTCACTATAACCTGCAAAACAAACAGAGAACACACAGAATAGGCCTACCATACATTCACGTCACAAATAGGCTACAATGAAAGATAAACATTAAAACATAACCATATCATAATGATCTTCCTAAATATTAGGCCCTATCGCACATTCAACCCTTTATGAGCAACTTTGTTGATCACAATGTTATTTCAGATCGTTTTAAAGACTTTTTATTGGGAATAATGACATACTCGTCCCTATATGGAGCTAAGTGTTTTATGATGTTTGTCCACTAGATGGCGACGTTTTTCCACATAAACTGAATTTACCGTTAAACCGGGGAAGCAGTTAAAATGAGGACCAATAATGTCCTTCCCAATGTGTAGGCCTAGTTCTGCAGTTTGCAAATTAACATAATTAACCATTGAAACTGGGTCGCTGGCACAATTTCTGATAACTTATAGGCTGCAAACCGATATCTGCCTGGGAGACAGACCGCCTTGGATTAACTATCAATCCAGAGCTGACCATCGCATGACCCTGCAACGGCACGGCCTCCCAATCAGGGTGTTTCCCGCTCTTTCTTGACCACGCAAGACAGTGCACAGGGAGCTGTCCCGCGGGATCGAGAAAGAGCGGAAAGATGATTGAGTTGCGACGGACATAAACATCAAGCAAAATGGATTGGAGGTTGTCATGTTATTATTATGGATGTTTTTAGCTTCTCAAGCCCTAAGTGGGGGGGGGGGGGGGAGGGCAGAACCACTTGAATGTTGTTTGATGTTCAATGTTGACTGGAAGTTATGTCGTATTGCACAAGGTCTAGCTGCTCAACCAACACACACACACAAACGTTCACACATACACACATGCCTGTTCTACTGAATATTCTGGTCTCATGAAAGATCATTAGATAGAAGACCGTCAATTCCTTCAGAGAGAGAGAGAGAGAGAGATAGAGGGGGTTATTTTCATAAAATTCCCTATACCTCCTCCAAAATTGTCACTGTAATTTCTGTACCGTGGCCTCCTGTTTGAGTCTGTTTGTTTCCGGCCTGACAGATTGCTCGCTCCTCAAGCTCCGCTGGTAGGCCCTACTTGACACTGTTGACAGATCCTTAACACCAGTGTGTGGGAGGATAGCTGTCTCTGCCGGTCGCTTCATCCATTTGCGTAATTAGGGAAGGAACGCCATTTCACAAAACAACACGCAAGTATGCCTGAAGTGATTGCAGTCGGGGCTTCGATGGATGCCATTAGTTAGCATGGACAAAGTGTCGTGTTCAAAGGGATATTGGCACAATAATGTTTCTGTAATTAGTAAGGGTTATTCAAAAATTTTATTGAACGATGACTTGTGGTGTGTTTTGACATGTTGGTGCTTAATTATCGTTTATTTTGTAATTATGGGGTGTCAGTTTGTATTTTCCCAGTCACCCAGGGATCAACTGCCTTTTTTGAAATATAAATGTAGGCCCACTAGCAAATGATCAAATCAATGAATCCATTCATCCATTTTGATTTCGGTTACGTGAGTACAGGGTGTGCTGCACTACCACCTAACCCTTTTTCACACAGGCGTCATCGTAGGACAAACAGAGGTGTCGCTCATAACACTAATTATGGGTCTGCTCCTTTTATGCACCAGAGCAACGGGTAGTGGACTTATCTTCACTAGTTTTCTACCCGTGCTCTGTGTTTGTCCTACGATGACACCTCTGTGAAAAGGCTCTATAGAATTCCCCTGCTGACCTTCAGTTCCTATAAGGTAATTTCAGTGGGATAGTGAAGCCATGGTAGAGGGATACCTTGGCTGGTGTTGTGGCATAGTGAGGTAGGTCATAGTTCAAATAGTTAGAATAGGGTTGGGTCCCAATGAATTAAGGCCACACCCACTTTTTTTCCCAAATCATGCAGCGATTCGTCGGACCAGGAAACCAAGGGGAGGGTTGGGGGGTATAAGTTGAGAAAGAGAATGCAGGAAATGCAGAACCTGCATTACCTGCGGTAATAAACCAACGAGACATAAGAGTAAATAACCGTATTAAATCAATACGGTTATTTTCTCTTATGTCTCGTTGGTTTATTACCGGGTTTCCATCTACCTCTCTCTACCCCCATTCTCTCTCTCTCTCTCTCCCCCACCCTCTGTCCCTCCAGCCTCTCTCTCTCCCAGTCTCTCTCAATATCTTCTTCTCCCTCCTAATACTATCTCACTCACTCCTGTCCCCTATAGCCAGATAGAGACCTTTCCCAGAGGCATCATGGGAAATGGGCGTGTGTGGACACGGAGAACACACACACACACAGCTGCCGTAAATCAGAGCTCCCTGGACCTCATGTTGAAACACCAAGCATGTCTTATTGTCCTCATATATCACCAAACAACACACACACACACACACACACACACACACACACACACACACACACACACACACACACACACACACACACACACACAATGCCCCTTAAACCCTGTGGTACTCACACTGACTTCACACACAGAATGTTGTTTTGGTGATATACGGGGACCTGGTGTTGAATCACCAGTCATGTCATATTGTCACCATAAATCACCAAACCAACATTATGTGTGTGAAGTCAGTGTGAGTAATGCATGGAAGGGGTATTATATATATATATATATATATGTGTGTGTGTGTGTGTGTGGAAACACCATGGAAACACCATGGTTTATTATGGCGAAGAAAGATCCACTGCGAAGGATAAAGGGTGAAGGTGATTTTTCTCCCCTGTTTTCTGCAAAGGATGAGGGGAGAATTCTAGGTATGCTGGTATAATCATGACATCCATCTCTGTCAGCACCCACCGAGACAGGAGCATTTAATAATAGTGTGTGTGTGTGTGTGTGTGTGTTTAGGTGTGTGTGTGTGTGTGTTTGTTATTTTGTATCCCTTTCTGTGACTTCACACTAAAAGCTTAATTTTGTGGAAGTAATTTAGTCTCACAGTCTACAATGAATAATGCATCAAAGCTGCATACTATTGGCAAATGGATTGTCAATCAACTTAGTAATCAATCACACACATAAAGGCGTGTGTGTGTGTGTGTTTATTATTTTGTAACCATAGCACAAATTTGTTAGTTTATGAACCAAGCAATTCCATTCACTCATGAATGCTTGGCTCATAATGAAAAATGTGTCTGTGTGTCTATGTGTATTAATGATGGACTAGTGTCCCAGTATCCCATCATCAGCTTGGATAGGCTCCGCCCCTCTGTGACCCCGACCAGAAAGTAAATAGATTAAGAGACGATGGATGGACGGTCCCCCTGGACATCTTAAATCCCCCAGACGGTTAGCAGAACAATTTCCTCTCGGCGTGAGCGAGTCTGACGATCGCTGTGCGAAGCTGCATCCGAGCGCTGCTTACTCGCTGGGTGTGCATCGCCATAGCAACAGTGCGGCGTAATCGCAATGCGTCCTCGGCTCCCGGCGCCAACGTTGCTAATGAGTAGATAACGCTTGTCCATAACTATGTATGAGAGAATGCATTAAGACATGTGATATACTGACACTATGACACTATGATTGCTTATTGACAGCGGAAGTCCGTCTGTCTACTGTGAGATGACTTGAGATGACATCATCAGCATCAGTGCTGGGGTCCTGGCTGGTGATGTTCTGTCTTCTGATTTACTACCGGTGAGGTGGACAGGGGTGGGGTGGACGTTGAAATGCTGTCTGAAGGAGAGGGGAGGAGAGGAGAGGAGAGGAGAGGAGCAGATAGGAGAGGAGAAGAGAGGAGAAGAGCAGAGAGGAGAGGAGAGGATATGTAAGGAGGATCGGGAGAGGAGAGAAAAGTAGAGGAGGGGAGGACACTTGAAGAGAGGACAGAAGGGGAGAGGAGCAGAGGGGAGATGAGAGGAGAATGAGACAAGAGGAAGATAGGGAGGTGAATGAGAAGCAGCAGATAGAGAGTTCGAGAAAACAAGCACAAAAGAGGAGAAACAAAATCTGTTTAAAAAATGCATAAT
>OOFB01024428.1:2722-17722 GCA_900323305.1 Trachyrincus murrayi
GGGGGGGGGGGGGGCGGGGGGGGGGGGGGGGGGGGGAAGAGGGGGGGGGGGGGGGGGGGGGGGGGGGGTGGAGTGTCTGGTAGAGGCTAGTTTTTATCTAGAACACACTTACACAACTAATGAGTGAGACATGTGTGGTTAAAAACAGCAGTGTGGCGTGAGGGGGGGCGTGGCTTGGCGTCAGCTGCGGACAAAGGGGCGGGGCGGTTCTTTCGCGAGGACCGATGCAGCTGTGGGTGGTAGGGCTGAACAATTAACCAAAATATTACCGAAATCGCAATATGTCCAAGTGCAATGTCCAAATCGCAGGAGCTGCAATTTTTTGATAAGGGTCAAATGTGTAAATGTAAATGTACAACACCGTTACAAATGAAGTACCGTGGTGCTGCAGAGATGCCCTGGCCGACACATTTTTTTCTCCAGATGTTAAGAAAACGTGTTTGTTTGGTACAGACCCCAAACTAATGTCACATCATGATTTTAATAGTTCTTTCAGTGAAAATGAAAATTGTGATGCAAAAATCCACTAATAGTGAATCATATCATACCACACATCGGCCCTAGTGGGTGGTGAGCTTAATGAGTTGCCAGCTATGTGTACTGATGTGTGTTCTGCTCTCCACCAACGCGATAGTGGGTTCATCATCCGAAGTACACGTCCGTCGACGTGTCACCGCCTGATTGTCTGACGTGTTTTGTTTCACGTTTTGTAAGCGTTGCAAGAAGGGCGACAGAGAGCGACGTGTTGGCAGTCGCCAAATAAAAGTCTCTCCTCACGTCCACACCACGTCTTGTCCTTCCTAGAGAGCCCCCCAAGTAGCACGGTCATTGCTACAAGCATTGCTACGTGGTACAGCAGAATTCAACGCTAAGCAGCGGCCTGTGTGCTCTGGCACAGGACGGGCACGAAAAGAAGCTGGTAACTAGACTTTGAAGAGTCATGTACGGTATGACACAGACCAGAGCTAGACAGGGATCACACTGAAACCTAGATTAGCAGCGCTACCGGGAAACAATCTTATCTTGTTATCATGTCCTAGCAACAAACACACAGAACGGTAAAGGAGGAGTGGCATGCACCCACACACACACAGCTGTTGACACAGCAAACAGCCTTTGGACGTTAAAAACATCTCTGTCCAAACAGAGATTATTCTTACACACACACGCACACACACACACACACACACACACACCACCACCCCCCCCCCAAACAATTAGTAGCTTGGGTGGGCCCAGGCACACAGTGCGTGTCCCATCCACAGTTTAGCAGCTTATCAAAGGTTTTCACATAAAATAGGTATGAGTAATAGGCTAGAGTCACGGTCTGCTCCCGTCATATGTTCTAATTTCACTAAAGAGCATATTTCACCATCGGCTGCATTTGGCGTTTTCATAATCATCGTTCCAGTTGTGGAACAATATCATAGGCATGATTTCCAACCGTTGGCATCTTCTAATCATCCAAATGTGAGCGATTCATCTCAGCAATTAAAACGTCTGCTGAGGTCAGTAAGCCGGATGCAGCAGAACTATATACACATACTACATACAGACTTCTTTATGCTGCCACATGCAGTAGAACAGCTACGGAGTAACGTATTAGGGGTCTTCAAGTAAATCCCTTTTATTGATGACATATCACAGCCCGTGGATGAAATGATTCATCGAGCCATCAGTTTTTACTCAGAGGAATAATAAAAAAACCTCAATTGATGAATTGATGTAAAATGTACCGTCAAGTAACCCTCTCCAGAAGGCGGTGTTAGAATGGCCTTGTAGATGAATAGCAGTTACTGAACGCATTGTTAGAAACAGAATGACAGCTAAGAAAGATGAAACGCCGCCATCGCAACTGTCCTCCCCTCGTTTTACTGTGCTGCCTTTTTCTCCGTCTATTCTCCCGTTCTCTTGTTCTGTGCTCTTTTTTTTATTCTTTCTACCAGGCAAAAGCCAAGCCCTTTATTTGTCTAATGATTAGTCAGTCAGTGTGGAGAGAGCCAGCACATTGTGCACACACACACACACACACACACACACACACACACACACACACACACACACACACACACACACACACACACACACACACACACACACACACACACACACACACACACACAGTGTTGAGAGGGGTCGAAGTAAGGTTCACTCCTGATGCACCGCAATGCTTTACCTGATGGAGTGAAGTGTAAGACAATGAGTGCTAGGGACCGTGTACACATGGTAAATTAAAAGCTAAAAGACAAACCATAATACGGTGCTAGCATACAAGGTGAGCCTATTGGCTGGCTTGCTCTTGCTCTTTGCATGACTTGCGTCCATGAATTTTAATGCCGAAATAATAATAATAATAATAATAAGCTCAAATAATGTGGATATTTAAAAAAAATTTAATGCAGTTTACACATTTTTAAGTATTCCTATAAGAAAATGCCAAAAGAAATTCTGCACATTGATGCAAATTGGGAGGAAAATGAACAATCAGCCACATTAGACTAGTTGGCTCAAATGGAATAATTTATTTTTTTTACAAATATATGAATGCATATATTATATTAATGCATATATTAATGCACCAGGGCCGTATACACTGTATAAGAGCAATGCATTAACTGCTTGTTATCTAACGTCACTATCCTTAACAAGGGGAGTTAGGGGCACTTCAGAGGAAGTTGTCTTTTGTCTTTGTTCTCTCCATGGAGGAGCCTACAGTGTGTAGCCGTCCTTTCCCCGTGGCGTCATGATAATTATGAGCCAAGAGCTCGGCTCACAATTATCCAATCAGAGAGAAGCGATTGGAAAGCGCCAGCGTCGAGACCCGGCTTTGCGGGAGAGCCAGCTATCTGCCAATATCGGTGCGATGTGGTTGTGGCTCCGCTAGCATTGTTCGGCGGTCGGGAAGCAGACACAATCAGAGGATTATTTATGGGAGTTTAAACGTTTGGAGAACTCGCCGGGCCACAGCGGCCAACAGGTTTGACAGGACAGGGCCAAAATTTCCCTGGGCATTCGGCCACTGGCCTGTGACACTGGCCTGCTGATAGACTGCTGAGAACTAAACAAAATAAAGTTTTGGCTCCAAGTTGCCTACCCCCCCCCATGCCGATCAATTCTGCATCTACGCCAATTTGCTGAATTACCGCGCGGGAGTTTGCCTGGGCACTGTCGGCAGTACCCACAGCAACCATTAGAATTCTCACTGACAGCTGAAGTCACACAATGGCCAGCGGGGCAGCAGCAGGGGCCTTCACATAAGGCATCAAATGGGACAATGTACGGTAAACAACAGAGACGGCCAACCACACACAGACCGCCGACAGAGACGGCCAACCAGACACAGACCGCCGGCAGAGACGGCCAACCAGACACAGACCGCCGATAGAGACAGCCAATCAAAAGCTTAAGCTGTGTTTGGACACGTAATGGGAGTCTAGCGTGAAGTTCCAAATCAAAAATAGGGCAGGGGTAAATAAAAACATCACAACGTTGCAGAAAACAACCTCAAATCCCCACCCCTCTCATTAAGCCTCCCTTTTAAAAAAATAAATACAGTACATAATGGGAGCAGCGAAGGTCCGCAGCTGGCCAAATATAGCTGAGTAGGGTTTTGTCCTCAGACAACCTAGTCTGACCTCCTATGCCTGCACCACAGAGCACACAGAAACCCCAAATGGGGTTTGGCGTGTACGAGAGACACCAACAGACTGTTGTTTTTGTTGTTTCCGTGCTTCTTCTATCGTAGGCACGCGATTAATGGGGTCTTTAAAACACGAGGACAACAGAGGCCTCTATAAACCAGATGACAATGACAACACAGCGCATGAGGAGTTCAGTTGGACGGCAGACCAAAGAGCCATTGGAAGAAATAATTGTAGCTTCTGTACCAGGGAAACACAAAAGGGCATGCAAAACAACAACAACAACAACAAACTGATTAATAATACATCTGTATTTATCCATTTCAAGAAAATGGTTGCGGGACAAAATTGCATTATAAAAAGCAGACCGCTTAATACATTTTGACTCCATTGTGAATTGAAATTTGTGCATGTATGTGCGTGTGTGTCTCTGGCATACTGTTACACCATGAAAGACAAGAGAACAGTGTTTCCCGTAGATATTGGACCAAATGTAACATACTGGCCTCTTGGTTTAAAAGGTTTTAAATATTTAGTAACCACTGACGGACACGCATCCATAACATTCGGAACAACAAAATGGTCTAGAGGCTTTCCAGCCCAAACTCCTTAAAAAAAAAAATAGTTCAGCTCCAACCGCAATTTCAGGCCACACACGAGCAAGCCAGACAACAACGTAATGGTAAACAACACAGCCACATGTGCACGCACATACATACACACACACACACAGTAAGAAGTCAACAATGCAAGGTAACCCCCACAACAAAGGACCAGCTATTATTGTCTTTACTTTACCCACCCAGGAGGCCCATTTCCTGCTGTGCCGTTTACTCAGGCTACCATTGGCCTCTCGTGAGCGTTTACTCAGGATTTGATTGGCCAATCGGAAGAAGGCATGTGGGGGGAGGGAGAGTCACCTGGCCCTGTAATTGGTCTAGGTGGGTGTCTCATCGACAACTGTTCTACGTTTGTGGTAGACTTGGACTCAGAACACGTGCGCGCACACACACACACACACACACACACACACACACACACACACACACACACACACACACACACACACACACACACACACACACACACACACACACACACACACACACACACACACACACACACACACACACACACACACACACACACTAAGAGATGTCGGGAGATACTAAGAAGAAGAGACATGACTAAATACAAGCCAGGTTAAACTACACCACACATATGGGTCACGCTCTACGAAGTGTTACATAGAAATTCTTGACGTCAGTATACCCTTTGTTTGAGCGTGTGTCTCCGTGACTCTCTGGTAATGACCTCTGCACTTTGAACTTTGACCTCCACTGGTTAATGGTCCTGTCCAGTGTAACATCGTGACCAACTTCCCTTTTACGGGGGACAAAAAGCTTAAGTTTGAGGAACACGAGAACAGAACAATGTCAGAACAATGTCATCGTGTCCAAATGCCAGTAACCGTTGCCCGGTCTATAGTAAATAATCAACCAGTTGATTGCTTGCTGGTCGTCGTGTCCGGGTGTCACTTTATACCGACCCCAGAGAAGAATACAAACTCTGGTGCTTCATGATCAACATGTTGTCATTGAAGGTGACCGCGTAGTTAGCTTAGCATTTGATAGTAGTACGAGACTGACTTTGGCCATTAGCGTTCGCTAGCATTCTCATAACAAAAAGGTACAGGCAGGCTATCGTGGACGTACTGCTGTGAGCCATGCACTCAAAGAAGAAGGATTGTGTTTCCAGACAAAATAACCCACTTGATTTTTAGGCTAATCCTTCTCCAGTCAACATGTATTGAGCAATTTATTCGCCATCTACTAGCCAACCGCTTTCGGAGAGATAGTGGCATGCTGATGCCTTACATATAAATATAAATATAAAATACAAAATACATTTGCAGTTAATAAGTAGACGCCTGCCAACATTCATCCATAAAAATTAATAAAAACACTTGAAAGTGGCACATTACATTTCTCGAGACAGCTCTGCCAAGGTGTGAGACCAGCTGGCTCCAATTTAATAAATGACTATTCACACCATAAGTCCATTTCAGATGCATTTCTCTCGCAAACAACCCACAGAGTTCACATCACCATCACCATAGCCCCGGGTTCTCTCTGGCGTCTGTTGCCATGCTAGATTCACACTGGAGTGCTTGGACGTTGACACGCTCATTTGTGCACTTAACCTGCACTTAACATCGTCGCGCCTGTGTGTCCAGTTGGGCTAATAGGCCAAAACTGGACTGGAGTGCTTAACGTGAACTTACCCCACGCCGACACCAATGCCATTTGAAAGGGTTATTTAGCAAAAGATGATAGCCCATAATGCACCACATTATGCCGTCCACAAGCTTGGCGTGACATGAGGTGTGTGCCATTTGCACACTACATCCGCACACTAAAACAATACATCACCAGAGTGTGCATTCAAGCACACTTAGCAACTCGTCAAAGATAGCGATGACGGTGATGTGAGCGATCAGATTCTTTGTAGCTCCGAGTCTGGTATTTATTTTTGTGACTAAAATGGAGTTACGCTCCCCTTTTCTTTACTTCATACAGGTTGAGGGTGATCATAAACACTGATAACATATCATTGTGTGCATGCATGTGTATACAGCCATTACAGTCCTCCTTGCACTTTGTTTAGCATTTTAAAGCATACAGCATTGAACACATGCAAAGATTGGAGTCGCTTCTTGTCGTCCAAATTAAAGGGCCCCTATTTTACCAGTCCTATTTTATCTAGTCACATGACTATTTTTAAACGGCTTGATATATGAAATAGGGGCCCTTTAAGGCAACTATTTACATTATATTACGTGCAGTCCACGTGTTATGTGCTCAAATTAAAATTGTATTATTTTCCATTTACATTAAATCAGCTATCTTGACCTATGGCCAAGAAGAGTTCAGCGGGCGGAGGGGGGGCTATCTGATATGTTTAAAAGAAGAAAATATGCAGTACGCCCTTGGGCACTGCAGCTGTGCGTCGCGTCTCCCAAACACAAACCTGTTTTCCAAGTTAGCCCACACTGGAGGGAAAGAAGCCACCCAGTTAGGTAAACAGGTGATTCTTATTGAATGACTTAATAATGTAGTTGACGCGGTGGCAAGCTCATGGGGAGCACTCGGGCCACAAATCGAGTGCTCCCCAAGAGCTTGCCACATCTGCTTTGCACTTCAAAGTAAATACAGGCTAATCAATATGAGATAAGAACGAGTTATTTGTGATTGAGACCTGGTTGGTGCCTCTCTCAAAAAGGTGATTCCATGGGTACATTAGATTAACCTAGTTCTAGCTTTGAAATGGGCGAATGCTATTAAATCGAGTTGAAATAAATGTCAGATCTTTCCAGGGGGTTTTAGAATTTTTTTTAAGGACATCTCATTCACTCCAACCTTGGTAGAGCTGATAACATTTGCCTGCATGTCTGACTGACCATAGTAAACATGTTTTAATGGCATGGCGTGTTAATTGCCATCGTGCTCAGGCCAACACCCAGCAAAGTCATTCAAACTTTATTAACGATACGTCCCCCGTCCCCCCCCCAGTACACACCAAGCCATATGTACTACTTACCTATACATCTTTTCGTTAGGCATAAACACTGAGGCATCACAGATGACGTGTACGCGCAGGCATGTAAACACTGCTTAGGGGCATCTTAACATACTTTCCTCCTTTAAACCCTTTCCCGATTATAAGTAGGGTGGGAACATGCAACCAGGCGGCTGTGGTGTTTGCTGTAAACAAATGGGCTACGCAGGGGCCCCCCCATTGTGGAGCCACTTTAAACAAAATGACCAAGACTTAGTGACAGATAAATAATAGTATTCATAGCGCTGGCCCTTCCTTACCTTTCGACTTGGCCGTGAAAGTTAACTCTTCTTGTGCGCACAGGCGTGTGCTAAAACTGCGAGTCGTAGTCGATCCCGTATTCCCTTCAAAAATGAATAAACGTTAACTCCGACGTCAACGCACTTAAAAAGCCCCGACGTTTACATCCTGAGATTACAAGGAGACGTAGAAGTTGTTCGACGCGAAGCGAAACGAAACGAAACGCCGGGGAAAAGACGCGTTTCGTAATTGATCCCGTGGTTGGAGCTGCGTAGTTCTTGTAGCGCAGCGCAAGCCGGGCGAGCGGACTGGAAGTTTGTTTCACAATATCTCCCCCACCACCACCACCACCACCACAAACAAGACTAGGACAAAAATTCTCCCCCTTTTTCTCCCCTCCACGCCCAGTCCAATTACACGGCGAACCCAAAGTGTGCGAAAGAAAAAGATTTAAAAAAAAAAAAAAAAAAGTAGTATCCAGCTTTTTTTTGCGTGTATCTCTTTTCGCCTCTTTTCGTCTTAAGAAATTAGATCCGGGAAACGGACGCCAGAAGCCCGCGGTGAGTGCCGTGGCTTGAACCGAGCTGCAGCAGTCTCCACTGTACACGGCGCGGCGGCGAATGGGAAGTTGGTGCGAGAGAGATGGGGGGAGTATTCACTCTCTCCGCACGCTCGCTCACGCCACCTCCTCCCACTTCCACGTACACGCGCACACACACGCGCGCGCACACACACACACACACACACACACACACACGCACACACACACACACACACACACTCGCCCCGTCAGTTTACATCGCGAGAGATGAGGTGCGCAAAACTATTCCTCAAAAACGACTTCCCCTCGTACGAGCTATGTGTACGAGGGGAACAAACAAGACTTATCGCAGTTTATTTAAAGTTTCAAATAATCCAGGACACGTCGACATTTAACTTATATGTGGAATACATTATAGAACATGTGTCATATAACCTTAGATATGTTGAAGAATAGAATAGACCATTAGTGGCACAGCCTATACTGTTAAACTAAGGTCTTTTGGGAACCTTTTTTTTTTTTTTACACAGCGGGGCCGAAGTGGTCGCACCCTGTCAAGCACGGTTAAGCGTGCAACCACCCCGCTGCTAATTCGAGGGCCCGGCCAGACACAATAGTGGCTTTGTTCGCGGAGAATTCGTTTGAGGAGTAATCCTTGACATTGAACCATTCAGGGTCTAACCTTTTGTCTCGGACGTCTCTTGAATGGTACAGTGCGGCATCAGTGGCAGTACAAGAAGCCCAAGCAAGCTAGGCTGGCAGACTCACTTGAAATAGCTGGAGTGAATTTGGGGCCCCAACAAGAGGTGAATTAGCCTAGTAGAGGAGAATGGTATACTGCTATAGAAAAGCTATGCAAAAATACGGAATCGAACTGTCAACTGTGTAAACCATAGGGTTCCCGTTCCTTAAGGGCCGAGGGTTAACTACTGAATCAATTTAAATGTGTTTTATATACTGTAACGATATGGTTTTAGTGCCACCGTGTGTCTGCTATTTGCCTCTGTCTGACATTCTGACACTGAACTCTTTTAGGATCGGTCTTGCTTTGATTATTTTCAATCTCCCTAACCCTCCCATTCAAGTCCTACTTAAACGTGGGCTTGTAAATCCACGAAGGTGAACCTTCCGGTAAACTGTGACAAAGAGCTTTATAAATAAAGTTGACTTGAATAAGTGACGGGCTCTTGCATTAAATCTTTTCGACCGGTAGTAGGTCACTTGAAAGAGTACCTGAATGTGTTTTTATAACCAGTCTTTCCCTTACTTTCTCTGCTGTTGGAGCTGGAGTGATTGACTCCGTGAAAGCCTTGTTTGCAGGTAGTCTTTTCAGTCGACTGGTTTGCATGACCTACTGCAACGGTTGACTGGTTGACGACGTGAGCTGTTAAACAAGGCCTTGATATATGAAGTGAGGAGGGCCACTATACGCTGAGCACACACACACACACACACACACACACACACACACACACACACATACACACACCAAACAGACAGGCAGACGCACAAACACACAGATTAATCCTAATTCTACTTACGTCTGTCTATATATAGATTCTTTCTGTCGTTAGTTCTTCCTTTTTTTCTTTCTTTCTTTTCATATACTTTTAATTCAATATCAGGTGTAAGTCGTTATTTGGCCTCTGTCTATACTTTTTCCTCCAACATACACACTCACAGACACACACACACAGGCACGTACACCCATCTGGCCTTGCTCAAAAGCCTGATGTTGACCCTTGACCCCATGACCCTGCATGCCTGGCCATTCTTCCAGTGAGACAGCCCCCCTGATCTGTCTTCCATGGATAATACACTCCTCTATCTGTCTGTCTGCTATCTGTCTACTAACCCTCTATCTGTCTGTCTGCTAACCCTCTATCTGACTGTCTACTAACCCTCTATCTTACTGTCTACTAACCCTCTATCTTACTGTCTTCTAACCCTCTATCTGTCTGTCTGCCAACCCTCTATCTGACTGTCTACTAACCCTCTATCTGTCTGTCTACTAACCCTCTATCTGTCTGTCTACTAACCCTCTATCTGACTGTCTACTAACCCTCTATCTGTCTGTCTGCTAACCCTCTATCTGTCTGTCTACTAACCCTCTATCTGTCTGTCTACTAACCCTCTATCTGACTGTCTACTAACCCTCTATCTGTCTGTCTACTAACCCTCTATCTGACTGTCTACTAACCCTCTATCTGTCTGTCTGCCAACCCTCTATCTGACTGTCTACTAACCCTCTATCTGTCTGTCTACTAACTCTCTATCTGACTGTCTTCTACTCATTCACTCTCTCTATCTCAGGCCGACTATTCATCTCAAACAAACATGCTCGGTGTCTACATCTGTTTGATGAAGGAAGAAAAGGAATGCAACGCCACCCACGTCATTTTATTTGCTACCTACCACCTTGTTAAATGCATCACCGACAAGCGTGTGTGTGTGTGTGTGTGTGTGTGTGTGTGTGTGTGTGTGTGTGTGTGTGTGTGTGTGTGTGTGTGTGTGTGTGTGTGTGCACTTGCATGTGTGTGACATTTTGTGAATGATTTATGAGCATGCAAATTACTCATGTTGAAGGACAGGCAGGAATGGAATGTAAAGACAGACAGGAAGCAGTTCTATCTCTCTCTCTCTCTCTCTCTCTCTCTCTCTCTCTCTCTCTCTCTCTCTCCTGTATAGTATAGGCCCAAGACTGCCATATTTGTAAAACATTTCTAAGCTAATTATTTAGGGAATCTACACATTTAAGTGTAATATCAACAAGATGATGCGATGCCCTGTGTTAATATCTAGTGCGTAAAGGCTTCTGTCACATTGAAAACATTTGCATTTTCATCAAATTCGAAAAACCTAATTTCAGAAGCCATCATGCATTTGGGTCTCAGGGTGGAAGGAACCATGCGGGTACTTTACAAAGACAAATGAAAAGAAAGAAAGGAAGTAAAAAGACTAATTAGAAAGAGAGAGAGAGAGAGAGAGAGAGAGAGAGAGAGAGAGAGAGAGAGACAGAGGGGACAATTAAAATGAATTACTGGTCATTTTTCTCTGTGTGGAATGTGTGATTGGAATGAATATTGATTTGTTGAATGAATCTCGGGTCATCTTCGCAGCAATTATGAGAGAAGAAAATTGAGCGAGTCTCTCAGTTCATTAGCAAACAAACTGAATATATCACTTGCGTCAATGCAGGTGTTTACAGCACCAACAATGTGGTATTGAAGTCAGAACGATCGATGGTCACTAAAGGTTATTCATAGAGCGCCTCCCCCTGTTTGATACGAGTATTGCACCTCCTCGCCTGTCAAGTTATTGTTGGGTTGCCGTTGGTGGAATATTTCACTGCAACACACAGTGGCTATGGTTTTACTATATTCTAAAGGTAAGGCTGCATGGCTTATTTGAATTTGGTTACGTTGTAGGACTCATAATTATAATTTATAATAATCACATCATGTAGATCAGCATATTGCCTATATTGTCTCTACAGGCCTCTACTTCTCTGTAGTAGAATAACCTATCCATCACACTTCGTCTAGGTGCTAATGTGAATCTTGACTAAGAGCAAAATTAAAATTCCATACAAAATAAGTCAGCCTCAGATTTTCGTGTGTGTGTGTGTGTGTGTGTGTGTGTGTGTGTGTGTGTGTGAGGGCCAGATGTGATGATTGATTAGCTGGGCCTGTCTGCCTGACCGGGGCTCCTGACTGACTCATTGGCAGCTGTCACTTTGATGAATTACACCACTGAGTAAAACACTCTGCACTTTGATTACCAGCTAAAGGAGCCCTCTCTCTCCCTCTCCCTACCTCCCTACCTCTCTCTCTCTCCCTCTCCCTACCTCCCTCTCCCTACCTCTCTCTATCTTTCTCCCTACCTCTCTCTCTCTATCTCTCACACTCTGTCTCCCTCTCTCTCTCTGTATCTGCAGCTATGTGTACAGAATTGTTAGTTGCAAAATGAAAAAAGTGAACCTTCATTTCAAGCATTTAGACCACGTTAAAAAGGCAAACTAATAGAATAAGCAGTACATCCGGACGGAGCTAAAACTGAAACGCATGCCAGTAAATGTTTGGTGGCGGCAGAGGGTGAGGCCCGCCTGTCTTCCAGCTGTTATGAGGAAAATAAGTTGTATGTGTGGAGTGTGTGTTGGTTGGTGGCTGGTTTAAGCAGCCTCACCTGGCCCGAGTCAGACTGGTTAGACTCTGGGGCCGGGTGGGGCCGGGTGGGGCTGCACACCTGTGGTGCATGAGAGCAATCAAGGCACACGGGTTAAACCAGCCACCGGCACACACACTCAGGGAGAGCTCTGACATGTCAGTATTTAACACCTGCTCTGGCTGTAACATCTTGCCAACTCTCCAATAAACTAGTGCATACAAACATCTACCTGTGTCCTGGTCATCGGAGGAGCCCAGCAAAGCCACTTGGCGTGTGGCAGGATTCACTGCTACAGTATGAAAATAACTATTTTATCCTTGTGGCCATTCATTTATTAAACCACTGACTACCGGCAATTATAATGTAGGCCCTTTCTTGACAATCTTATATAATTATATTAAAGGGCCCCTATTTTACCACCAGGTGTGAGTGTGATTAGCCATTACAAGCCGTTTCAAAATAGCCATGTGGCTACCCTCTAGTGACATCACAAGTGGGAGTGTCCACCCAGTCATCATACATACAAAATAGGGGCCCTTTAACTGTATGTTGGGCTCCTAGTCTTGTCCCTCCTTGTTATTGTATGCTAACTGTGTAATATGTATGGTATGGTACTGTATGCATGCTCCTGCTGAAAAACGAATTTCTAATGATTTTTAACTTGAAGCTGCAAAAGACAGCCGTTCCAACTAGAGAGGGATGCATCAAGGGCGCCCCAGACGGGGGGAGGGAAGCTGACCTTGTTTTGTTTCAGGGAAAAGCTGAGCAGCGTCATTTGGAGTCGGCAATATCACAGTAGATGTTTGATTGATGCTCAACATGCAACAGTCTCTTTTCAGCAGAAGAAGACGACAAAGAAGAAAACACATTTTGTGTGTGTGTGTGTGTGTGAGGGGGGGGGGGGTGATGGAAAATAATAGGCCACCATACAAAGTGTTAGTGTGTGAATTTAGAACACTATTATTGTAAACCTTACCAATCTGTGTATAACCAAACATATAAGCTGTTTCTTTCTGTAATGCTGGTGGAATATACATTGGATGTCTGATATTCTCTCTCATCTATACAATAACCAACAACTTTGAACATGTCTTGATTTCTGATCTCTAAGGGCTATGCACTTCTTTCTGGTGCATTTCCTCCTCTTGGTGGAGGCAGCGGGAGCAGTGGGCGGAGGTAGAACTGTATGAACATACAGATTGGGCTCTGCTGCAACACCATCAGGTATGGCTCCTGGCAGCACAGCCCATGAGGAAACAGTTTCAGCAGACAGAGGGATTCCTTCCTCAGCCCCCTGGTGGTGCGGGTTTCCCGAGGGTGCATCCTGATGGTTTGGAGTTCCTTTTCAATGATCGTGGACAATGTCAAAAGCCACCCTCTCCAAACACTGTGGCTGCTGAGTGTCACTGGATTCTGTGACCACCAGGTGCATTGTCCTGCACAGTGTGAGCCGGACCGTCGCAGAAGCTGTGCATGGGCGCATGTGGAATGGATCCTGGCAGCGCATCCCGGCAGATCACTGCTTTCTTGTCCATGTGGGCAAAATATTTGGATTCTGTGACATGTGTGACATCTGTGACGTCGCCGATGGTTTGGAGAGTGAGTTTACTTGTGATGACATATTTAGTCCTTGCGTCGATGAGTCCAATGGCCAGATTTTTCCTTTGCCTGCAAGACAAAACATATTGAATATTAGAACTACATAACAACATTCTACCAAACTAGTAGCAAGAATAGCTTACAACAATGAGAATAGTCATCATGACAAAATAAAGACTGACTGTATGGTTAATCAGACTTACTTACTGCAAATGTATTCATCTCTGACATCCTGGGCAGCAGGTTCATTGACATGCGTGGTGAGAGCTGGACCATCGTGGACCGTTTGGAGAGTCAATTGTAATTGTACACACGAGTCCAAGGGCCAGATTTTTTCCTCTGCCTGCAAGACAAAACATATTGAATATTGAATATAACCAGGGCTGGAAATTAAACTCGCCAGCTCATCCCAGGTACATTTCGGGCCAGTCTAAATTCTCGTCCATCGGGTGAGTGCAGTAAGAGTGAGTGAAACCTTTTTTTTCAACTGCAATTTAAGGTAGTCTATTGTGTAGAAATATGACATGACTGACGATCAGCTTGTATAATCACCTCAAGACTTGTTGATTGGTCGTCCTCAGCCAGCCCACCCTTCTGCTGATCCCAAACAAGCCCAAAATCACCTCTCACCAGAGGAGAGGATATTGTCACAATAGGTTAGTTTTTAAATCTAATCAATGCGGCTATATCCAAACGTGTCTTTTTAATATAGGCTAACGTTTGTTCAAAACGGGAGCAGGTTATCATTATAGTGAGGCTCAGCAATAATAAGGAATTAATACACACAAACTGAAATTAACAAACGTGTGTGTGTGTTTGCAAGTCAAATGTTTTTGCATGAACATGAATTTACTACAACTAAAAGAGGGAAAATTAGAAGAATGAGTTTTAATAAGCACAATCTGCATTTGGGGTCAGTGGGGTCAGTGAGACAATGTTAGAGAAAGGATATAAATGGAATACATCCCATTCATGACCCACATCCATGTAATACATTTGTATTGAGCTAAATTGCCTGCTGAAAGTATGGATGAAAGTGCGGCAGTCAACGAGTTGGCTGTTAAATGCTTTGTTTCCTACTCCTCCCGTTAAACCTTCTGCGTCACATCTGTTTGCTGTAACGATTATAAACTGAACCAATTTCCTTAACCCGTGGGATTGTGAAGCCACGCAGGCATTTAAATCATTACTTTA
>OOFB01024433.1:5993-16943 GCA_900323305.1 Trachyrincus murrayi
AAGGATGAAGTGAGTACAAGTGTGTCTAGCTTAGTCAGCCCGTCCAGGTCAAGCGAGTCTGCAGGTGTGGAGGGGGGTGCATTTGAGCGTGTCCTTTCTATGCTAGAGAGAGTATTAAGACCAATCATATATGCATGTGTGTATATTTGTGTGCATGTGTATGTGTGTTTTTGTGTGTGCATGTATATATGTGTGTATACATCAGTGTTTGTCTGTATACGTGCAGTGTGTGTTTGTGTGTGTGTGTGTGTGTGTGTGTGTGTGCATGCGTGCATGTGCATGCGTGCATGCATGTGTGTGTCCAGGTAGTGCCCCGGTGACCCTACAGGGTGACAGTGGTGTGTTATAATGATGGATGCCCTGGCCACGCCGGCTAGGGACCCACCTGGATAGTGTTAACTCCCCAACGCAGAGAGCCTAAACGCTGCAAGATGCTGACCTGCGTGTTTAATTAAGTGCAGTGTTGTGCTTTAAAACATTTACTACCACCCTGGTGAACTTCACTCTTCCTGAAATGCGTTCCATTAAAATTTGACGTGAAAAGTAAACATTCATATTTCAGAAAGGCTAGCAGTCATCCCGGTGCCGTTGGGCGGTAGATGCATGCAGAGCCGGTTTTCTCTTAAAAATTCAGCTGTGGTGTGAAACAGGGTTAATCTCTGCTTAAGGCAAAGGAGCCATATAGGTTAACATTTGACCTCTGGGAGTAGGTCTAGCCCCGGCGGCCGTGAGCCACACACAGAGCGTATTTCAGTGTAAAGCTCCGTCCACCTTGTTTTCCAGTAAAAGGAAATTGTCATGCAATGACCCAGTGACCACACTGGAACCCGCTTCCCTCTCTGTTTGGATTGTGCCTCCGTTCCCACGTCCTGCCGCTCCCCGCTGTAAGGTCTACACACGCCGCTGTAAGGTCTACGCACCCCGCTGTAAGGTCTACACACGCCGCTGTAAGGTCTACACACCCCGCTGTAAGGTCTACACACGCCGCTGTAAGGTCTACACACGCCGCTGTAAGGTCTACATCCCCGCTGTAAGGTCTACACTCCCCGCTGTAAGGTCTACACACCCCGCTGTAAGGTCTACACACCCCGCTGTAAGGTCTACACACCCCGCTGTAAGGTCTACACACGCCGCTGTAAGGTCTACACACGCCGCTGTAAGGTCTACACACGCCGCGGCACATCGGCAGCCGTCCAGCTCCGTCGCCGACCACCTTTCTATGATGTGTGCCAGGAGACGCAGAAGAACCGCAGAATTGCCAAACTAGCCGTACGTAGCATCCAGAGTTACATAACCCTCTTGTTATGTTTCTGTAGCTGGTCTTGGGAGGACACTGTTGTTGTTGTTGTTGTTGTTGTTGTTGTTGTTGTTGGTGCAATGGTTTGTGTTGACAGAAG
Organism: Trachyrincus murrayi; assembly: GCA_900323305.1. Lineage (NCBI taxonomy): Eukaryota > Metazoa > Chordata > Actinopteri > Gadiformes > Macrouridae > Trachyrincus > Trachyrincus murrayi. The sequence goes on from OOFB01024433.1 coordinate 7,391, forward strand.
GCTGCTTCTTTTCTACATTGATTCTTATTCCAATCTTTCATTCAGAAACATCTCTGCCAAGTAAGGGTCTTCTTGTCCAGTTGTTGAACATTATTTTGCTCATTGTTGAATGACGATACTGACGATACTGAATGACTAACCGCCCATGGAGCCAGAGACGTTTAAACCCATCCCGTCTCGCTCCTTTACCACCCCGACAACTGAATGACAAAAGTATGACCAACCACAAGCGAAAGGTTCATTCTATTGTTGATGTGTCACAAACTAAGGTTACATAATTAGAAATCATTTCGCAACTCCTCCTGGTTGATTAGGGATTTGACCATTAGATAGTTTTGCGGGGCCGTTGCAGAAGGACAAGTCCCTCTTTATGTATTAGCTCCGCCGTGGCCAACACCACCGCCTGGACACAGCGATGGGCGGAAATATTCCACGTGATGCGCTCCAGCATCTTGGGAGACGCGTTGGAACCTTTCTGTGCTCTCTGTGAACGACTGGGAGACAAGTGAGCCGAACACAGAGCACGCGAGACATAAGGCACTTTGCAGGCGCTGGTCTTCACCATGTCGCCATGGCTGGTACAGTTTGTCCCGGCGAGTTTCAGTGCTTTGACCCCTTTCTCTCAGCCGCTGCCCTTCTCTCCTCTCTCTCTCTCTCTCTCTCTCTCTCTCTCTTTCTCTTCTCTCTCTCCCTCCCTCTCTCTCTCTCTCTCTCTCTCTCTCTCTGTCATTACCCTCTCTCCATCTCACCCTTTGAGTGGGGAGCAATTAGAGAGGCAGAGCGGGGAAGAGAGGAATGTGCGAGCGGGATCCAGAGGGGAAGCGCTGAGTGTGTGAGCGAGTGAGAGAGACAGGGGGAGATGGAGAGTGAGAGAGACAGGGGGAGATGGAGAGCGAGTGAGAGAGACAGGGGGAGATGGAGAGCGAGTGAGAGAGACAGGGGGACATGGAGAGCGAGTGAGAGAGACAGGGGAGATGGAGAGCGAGTGAGAGAGACAGGGGGAGATGGAGAGCGAGTGAGGGTGATGGGGAGATGGAGAGAAGACATCAAGGTAAGCCACGGCCGGCCACAATGAGAGAGGGAGAGAGAGAGAGGCAGGAACGAGGTCAAGGAGAGGAGGAAGAGGAGAAGAGTGAACGGGAGAGGACAGGAGAGGACAGGAGAGGAGCTGGGGTCTTAATTGGCTTGTGTGTCCGGGCCGGTCGAACTCCTGCCAAAGCCCAATGCCTCAATAGCTGGCCTGACCGCTGGTGCATCCCGTGCAGCCAACCACAACTAACTAGCTGAGTGCTCTCTGGCAGTTTACCGTGCCCGCCCTGGGAGCACCGCAGCAACCATATGTTCTCTCTCCTCCGGGGCAGCCGACGAGGCATCGTGGATGGGCGTGGATAGGCCACCCGTGTTCAGTCCACCCAGCTAGCGTTTGGAACCAAGATGGCCGCTAGGTGAATAAGGCCCACTGGTTTATTCAACTGTGACCACTTTTGGCTTTGCTTGTTATTTTGGCCTCTCACAACACCATAAAGGGGTTGTTTACAGGCAACATATACACTGTTCCAAGTGACAGTTATTGTGTCAATGTAACAACAAGGAAATATATTTTAGATGCGGTTTTTTCTGAGCCAGCTCCGCCTTGTATTGTATTCTGTACTGTGTTCAATGAACGGCACAGTGGTTCAACTTTAACAAAACCACATAGTAAGTCCTCACGTCATTCTGGAAGCAGCACGCCGCGCCCCGTGCATTCTGCTGATGTTCTGTGTGTTGTGTTTAATGAATGTGCGTTCTGCTGATGTTCTGTGTGTTGTGTTTAATGAATGTGCGTTCTGCTGATGTTCTGTGTGTTGTGTTTAATGAATGTGCGTTCTGCTGATGTTCTGTGTGTTGTGTTTAATGAATGTGCGTTCTGCTGATGTTCTGTGTGTTGTGTTTAATGAATGTGCGTTCTGCTGATGTTCTGTGTGTTGTGTTTAATGAATGTGCGTTCTGCTGATGTTCTGTGTGTTGTGTTTAATGAATGTGCGTTCTGCTGATGTTCTGTGTGTTGTGTTTAATGAATGCCTCGGAGACTCAGGTCTGTTGTAGTTGTGACATCACAAACCTCAGCGGAGCAGAGAGAGTTCCTCATCTGAATGTCATCTCATCACCCAGCTCTCAGTAGACAGAGTTCAACTCCTACAGGGAACACACGCACACACACATACACACACACTCACACGCTCTCTCACACACACATACACACACACACACACACACACACACACACACACACACACAACCACACAACCACAGGGAATATCCTGGGCTGAGGTGCACAGGTAACAAGAGGCCTCTGGCTGTATGGGTTTAGTGTATATATTTACTACTCTGGTTATATATATCCTCTGCATGGCTGCTACCACTCAGGCTTCATAAAGGAGCTGTGTTGGACCACACTTCCCACTGTGTGTTGGCCTCACCTGGAGTCACAAGGTTTCATGAGACAGGCGGAGGTAATGGAGCGCTTTACGAACACAACACACGGTGAGGGGCCGTATGGGAAGTCAAGGCCACCTGTCCTCTACATCTCCCAGCGCTCCGGCAGGACCTGAACCTCAAGCCAACCGCAGCGTTGCCGTAAGAACAACACTTCTTAGTCCGTCGCTTGGCGCTAACAATATATAGAGCAGCCCGTAATCTCGCCCAGCCCAGGGACGACAGAGAGATACCGTCTCGTTAATCTCCTCCGAAGGGCCGAAGGTTGGTTTGTGTTGAGAGGTTGTGAAGAGTTTGTTGAAACGTTGAAGGTGTGTGAACGACTCGCATGAGATACTCCAGCTCCTGGATCTCTAACGCATCTCTTTCCTCGGCGATAACGCCAACCGACACGCCCAGAATACCCCCGTCACACACAGACCACGCATATCGCTCAAACAAAGCTGTGAGACAAATGGTGTTTGATAAAATGTTTTTTTTTCTTTAATTGATATTAAAAATGAAAGTACATGAATTGTGCATTTCGGACATTCTAGCGTGCAGAGGTTAAAACAATAAAATACACACAGGCTGAGTGGGCTACTGACACAGAAGATGTTGCCTGCTGCCGCTGAGCAAGGCATCCCTTCATATTCAGACAGGAAGTGGTTGACTTAGGACACTAGAGTCGCCTGGTTGAACTTTACAATAATAATAATAATAATAATAATAGTGAATGAATGCAGTCCTCACAGGAATCATATCTTCAAATAAAATATATATCATCGTGTGTCATCGCTGTCCGGGGAGTCCATCTTTATGGAGCAAATAATAATAATAATAATAATAATAATAATAATTGCACTGCTTTAGTTACACAACTGAAGTAGAATATTTAAAGAGGCAGGAAGCTGGCTAATTTGAGTTCCCATTTGGAGGTTTGTCCAACCGCTTCACTGGTCTCCTTACTGTATGATGTTCTCAATCCACTCTTGGTTTCTTGCACTGTTGGACAATAATGATTTTTAGGACGCGGTGACCTTGTCTGTGACATGGCCTACGCCACGGCCGTCCCTCCGACAGACAGCGAGGAATTTGTGGCCAGATTTGGGCTAACATTTTAACGGCTCTCCTCTCTCTCTCTCCACACGCCTCATGACGTGAACTCGACCGCTGCTCCGAGGGAGATTTCTTCCTGAGCGTTTTGAATGCTTCAATTAATGTCTGATGTAGCCCTTCATCATCACATTCACAAGTGGATTCTGTGGGGGTATTAGCGGGATACTTGAACCTGTTTAAACTGAATATAGATAGTGTATAACCTTTAAGGCATGGCCTGAGAGAGGGTGAATGTGGGATAAATAAGGGATATGAGGGTATACGGGACGAGAGAGGGCGGTGTACATGATAGATAACTTAATAATGGACAGAGACATTTTCCAGGCAACCGGACTGCCCACCACAATGTCTAGCCAAAGGGACGTGAAGTCTTCTTCATCGCTGTATTTTTCTGTCCAGACATTTATGGCCAAAGATGGACACAAAATGGCGAACGCGAGCACGTTGACCAGGGGAGCAGATTGGTAGATGAGAAGAGACCATGCACATTCAGAGATATGATTTAATAAAGGACCAATGGTTCCACTCCCATCCATTCTAAAGTGGCTCTGAAACATAGTGGGTTGAGTACAATCAATGAAAGAGTTGTTTCAGTCGGTCATGATTGTGTTCCTTTTAATAGAGAATCTCTCACATAGCCAGATGTTGACTTTTATCAAACTTACGAACACTCCGGGGAACATCCACAAACATAAGTTGTATAGGAAAAGACAAGAGACACACTGAGCTGTCGTTATCTTACAACCAATGAAATCACGCTAGAGAAACCTCCCTTTCCCTTTTTTTTCTTTTTTCAAACTCGCAGCCAATCAGGTGGCTGCCTCAGGATTTCTGAGGTCTCGTTATCCAAGCTGTTCCCCGGCCCTCCGTGTGTTTGGGAGACACAGGTCTGGCTAAGTGAGAATATTTAACAGACAACCATGGCTTCTGAATGTCCATGCAGACCAGAATATTTGGAGTATGTGCCTATTTGGGTGATATGGTGACATACCTATGCAATCGTGGCTACGAAGCTGTTAAAATATTGATTTAAAGTCATGTCAAATGAAAAGGAAAAAAAAGAAAATATTTTTGGTACAAAGCATCTACAAAAAAAGCATGACGACTCCAATTGGAAGAAAGAGATCATTACAAAATAAATCCGTCAGTTGAGCATCAGTGCTACGTATATTATTTGGACCAATTTTTCAAATATATTTTATAACAAAATAAATAATGCCTTTATACAGTGCCCTTGTTTGCATTTCAACAAAGAAACAAAAAGCTGAGTGGCTCATTACGCAAGGATACACCTCAGACTGAAACACCACGACGTCCCTGGAAACTAATCATATATCTAGATATTTATATATATATATGTATATATATATATATTCAAGTATTTGTTTTCAGGCAAAAGCATGTGAATACTACTGATATACAATAAAACAAAAAGGTTAGTTGACATTATTGCTGTTTTTTCCCTTTGAATTTAAATGTTGTGCCTTTTTTTAAGAACTGTAAAATAACACGCCGATGACCATGGAGAGTACGCCTAACAGGAATGTCACGCTACCAGAATCTGACAAGTTTGCTTTTTTTTTTTTTTTTTTCTTGAAACATTGATATGAAAAGAAAACAGAACAAATAAAAATAAAAATAAAATATGATCATCATTATCCCACTCGGTCGGTGTCCAAAACATTTCACTTCCTGCCGCGGCAGTCAGCGGAGCCATGGCAAACAGGAAGTTCTGTCCCAGAACTTTAGTACTGTCCCAGTCCAGGCAGTCCACCATGTCCGGGAACCACAGGACACTCGCCTGACAATTACACCAGCAAGCTAGTGATGAGCAACCGCTAGCACGCGCTGTTAGCCTGCACGCTAACACAGCCCATGGGTTCTCTCAGTGACACGTCCCCTTTACATTGACACTGCCAAGAAGCGCCACCATATCCTTTATTTTCCTCTTTTTAAAAAGTCAGACTTTCCTTAAAACGGAAAGTTTTAAGATTCAGAAAAAAAAAACGTGCTTTTTCAACCTCTTCTTCTTCGAGTCCATTCCCAAAGCTAGCACCATGACATTTTTTTTAAGCTACACGTTCATTGTTCATAAAAAAATAGTGCCTTTTTTTTCTATACTTTGACGTATTCCGTGGCAATGTGCAATTTGCAGACTCTTTTCTGCTTCTTGTTTGTGATTAAAAGGTGCTGGAACAGGAATCTAATTTTACAAAATAATTCCTTACAGTGTGGAAGTCCTTTTATAGTTAAGAGGTGCAAACTAATAAGAAAAAATAACTATCAGAGGTGTTCTTATGCCTCAGGAAAGCCTGGTGGAATGGATTCTTTCATGCACGTCGTCTTCCTCGGGGACGGAGAACGTCCCTCCGCGTGTCCTGCTCTGACACTGTCTCTTTCATCGCCTCGTCTCCCTTCTCTCTTCTGGCTTTCTGAAGGATCCACCTGGATTGCATTCAGCCGAATTGGTAACTTTTTTGTTCATCATTTGTGTTTGTGCCTTTTGTGTCAGTGAATGAAAGAGAGAGAGAGAGTTGATAGAGACAGAGAGCGAGAGAGAGAGAGAGAGCGAGAGAGAGAGAGAGAGAGAGAGAGAGAGAGAGAGAGAGAGAGAGAGAGAGAGGGAGACGGAGAGAGAGTTCAGAGAGAGAGAGAGAGAGAGGGAGACGGAGAGAGAGTTCAGAGAGAGAGAGAGAGAGAGAGGGAGACGGAGAGAGAGTTGAAAGAGAGAGAGAGAGAGGGAGACGGAGAGAGAGTTGAGAGGCATGTTTGTGTGCCGGTTCAAAAAGGGGGAGGGTGGTTGGGTGGGGGGGGGGGGGGGCATAAGAGAGGGGGGTCACGGGGTCAAGAAGTACTAGATGCGTGCTGGGTGGGTGGGTGTCTGGGTGGGTGTTTGGGTGGGTGGGGGTGGGTGGGTGGGGTAGTAGGACGGTGGGCTCGGACAGGGCGGGGGAGGTCAAAGAGGACTGCCACAGGAATGACGTCAAGAGACAAAGCTATAATCCCCCCGGTCTTGTGTCGCTGTCTTCTCCTCGTCTTCCTCCAAACTCTCGTCTGTGCAAACTCTGGGCGGGCGGCGGGCTCATTTGTGGCTGACGTAGTTGTCAGGTGGAGGGCAGGACGCGCGGCAGCTCGCTGGGCAGGCTGATCAGCGGCCTGTGGAACATGCCTTGCTCCTGGGCCCTCGCCTTCGCCTTCTCCGCCTGCCTCCGGAACTTCCTGGCCCTCAAGATGGCGGGGATGCCCCTCCGGAGCCGCTGGGCCGCCTTCCTGTCCCACACGGCGTACTGGGACAACTTGTTCACGTGCTGCTTCCTCGGCACTTCCTATTGGGTGGGGGAGGCAGGGGAGGGAGGGGGGAGGGAGGAGATAAATGGAGAGCCGTCAGTACTTGAAGAAATACATTGAGGAAATTGTAGGCGGCTATCACAATGGCGGGAAGAAAGGAGGGAAAAGGTGTGTTTACGTTGTGAAGACGTTAGCGTGCCTTGTTTGGGTGAAACGTTTTAAACGTCCTGGAGGCACGCCCAGTGCCCCCCGGGCTGCCGTCTTGTTTTGATTCCCCAGGCTGAGAGAAGCTGTCGTTGGCATGCAGACTGCACCCCTCCCTCATATACATAAGAGGAACTAGTCATTGTTCGCCCCGCGACACACTAATCAGGTAACCCCCCCCCCACCCACCCACCACTCTCTCTCCCCACACACACACACACCACACACACACACACACACACACACACACACACCATACTCTCTCACACACACACACACACACACATTCAACCCCCCACTAAAGAAATAACAAAAACAAGTCCTCTGCATTACCCCAACCCCCCCCAGCCTTAAGAGCTGATCTTTTTCAACAGTATTAGGAGTTTCTCTCTACTTATGCGTGAGTGGCCTGATCTGAATAGCTTGTTGTTGTCCGCTGTCTTTAGAGGGGTATTCACCCCCTCCTCCCCCCTTCTCCCCCTCCCTCCCCCCTCCTCACTTCATCATCAGAGCTCTTAAAGCGTAGAAACAGCTGGCCGATAAGGGCACAAGCTGGGGACATCTTGGGACAGATCCACAGCGGTCCTGGTGAACTGTGTGCTGCTCGGCTCCTGACATATCTTTTTGTTTAATCTTCTGAATCCACACAGCTGAGTGGGATTAATCGACAGGTTTAGAAAAAAATAAAGTAACATCTGGTTTTGATCGGGTTTGGGAAATGGACACAGAATGTGCAGTGATGCTTTTTTTTTTGTATTGGTCTTTTGAAAGGTTTAAAACAGATTCGTGTTAGTGTTTGACTTTGAATCCGTCGGTAATATCTGGCCGTCTAACTCGGAGTTAGTCGTGTTGACCACAGAACTGATAATGTGCTCCATTTCCACGGTACTAAGTGTTCTGTCTCATGTTCTTACACCTGGAACATATTGTTTTGTAACACACACACACACACACATTCCCACAGACTTGAACACAAACAAACCCCCCCACACACACACACACATGCTGACTGCGTGTGACAGCACCACTATACTGACTGAAATACTATATTACCTGACGACAAAGGGCTGTGAAAGTCTCAGGACTTTCCACCACTGTCAGCACACTTTGTCAGAAGACACTTGCTTACTATCCACGATTCATCAAGATAAACTGGCTTCAGATCAGCTGTTCGCCAGGACATAGGGGCCTCCCCAGCCAGCGTGTGACCGTGTGTGTGTGTGTGTGTGTGTTTGTGTGTGTGTGTGCGTCGCGTGTACATGCGTGCATGCATGTGAGTGCGTGTCCTCAGAGACACGGAGGACGGGAAGATGGAGGGGGCAGATAGAGAGAGAGAGGTGGTGGTGGTGGTGGTGGTGGTTGTTGACGCGTACCTGCTTGAGTGGCGGCATCATGGGGACGCCCTGGAGGGCGCTAGCGGACACGTCCCGCTCCGACTTGGCCGGCTTGGCGCAGTACTGCTCCAGGAGGTTGAGGTCACAGCTACGGAAGCAGCACACCTCCACGATGCCTCGGTTCTGGGTGCGTCGGCTGCTAGTCCTGCTGGTTGGCCGACCTGGAGAGAGAGAGAGAGAGGGAGAGAGAGAGAGAGAGAGAGAGAGAGAGAGAGAGGGAGAGAGAGGGAGAGAGAACCAAAGAGAATGACCATGGTTAGCCCAGGAGGATACTAAAAGCAAGGTTATGTAATAATAGCCACGACAGCAATACAACGGGGGATGATTTGACGCACGCGGCTAACGGCTAGCAGCGGAGCGCTGCCGCTGCTGTGGTTATTTCTCTGGATTGGTTCCTGGCCGGCCATTAAACAGAGGATGAAAGGAAGTGTGTTGGCCAACTGCAACACATGGTTTGTGTTTATAGACTAATGTGGTTTAAACACCCTGTCCCTGTTGTACAGTCGGAGTACAGGAAGATGGGACCCACAGGCAGACATAAAACCTTCCCTTGCACCCTGTCGTTACAACGGAGATAAGCAGAGAGAGAGAGAGAGAAGGGGAGGGAGAGAGAGAGACGAGAGAGAGAGAGAGAGAGAGAGAGAAATGAGTACTATGAAACAACGAGGAGTGGAGGGTGTGTGAGAGAGGAAGGCGTGGGAGTAAAAAAGGTGAAAGTTAGGATGCAGCCCGGGGGAGACTGGGCTGCGATCAATACCGGCCTTGTTAGAAACACTGCTCCCATACACAATGATGGAGAAACCGAGAGAGTGAGAGGGAGACAGAAAGAGAGAGAGGGAGAGGGAGAGGGGGAAAGAGAGGGAGGGAGAGGGAGAGGGGGAGAGAGAGAGAGCGAGAGAGATAGAGAGAGGGAGGGAGAGAAAGAGTGGGAGAGGGAGGGGGGGAGGAAGAGAGAGAGAGAGAGGTAAAGAGAGAGAGAGAGAGACAGAGAGAGGGGGAAAGAGAGAGAGAGGGAAAGAGAGAGAGAGAGAGAGAGAGAGCGAGAGCAAGGTATCAATAGGGTGCTGATTAGGGGATGATTAGTATGGGAGGGA
>OOFB01024439.1:0-15311 GCA_900323305.1 Trachyrincus murrayi
AGGATGGTGGTGGGTGGAAGGTGGAGTTTGGCAGGAAACAGTCTGGCTGTCTGGCTGCCTGGCTGGGTCTACCCACCGGGGTCAGGATTGTCAGGTTGGGGGGGGGGGGTTTTCAGGCAGGTGAGGGTAAACTATAAGACAATGCTTGCCCCCAATCGCTCCATCCACCCCCCCTCTCGAACTCCCTCCCTCTCCGCTGTCTCTCTCTCTCTCTCTCTCTCTCTCTCTCTCTCTCTCGCTCTCTAACTCTCTCCTTCCTTTCCCCTCAGAACAATCAACGCCAACAGGAACGGGAAGTGATGTGGATGGAGGGGGGGGGGGGGCAAAGGTTGATTTAACCAGGGCAGTTCCTTTAGCTGGATCAGGGGCAGTACATGTGCATGTATGTGTGTATGTGTGTGTGTGTGTGTGTGTGTGTGTGTGTGTGTGTGTGTGTGTGTGTGTGTGTGTGTGTGTGTGTGTGTGTGTGTGTGTGTGTACTTGGCTTGGATACTTTTACATACCCATACTATTATTATAGAAATTGCACTTAGATCTCAATATCTGATATCAACACGGGTGTGTTTCAACACCAATCATCCACATAAGTGAGATTATGCTTTTCAGATCATAAATAACAGAACAGCATATGATCCATTTTATCTTCTATTATTATTTCAATACTCAATACCTCAACCACTGACCACCACTTCACATTGATACAAGTTAAAAAATGTTGGGGTTCTTTAGTTTTAAATGCACTGCCAGTACTTCTGTCTTCCTTTGTGAATACTCAGAGTGAGAAGTGACCTCTAAGGTAAGAGAACTTTATTAATCCTAATCTACATTGCCACCCATATCTCTCTCTTTCCTCTCATGTCACTAAAGAGAGACGAGATGCATCTGCCACTTGACAAGGAGTGCCTGGCGAGCACCCGCTGCAGCGCTGCTTCCTTTTAAGATGCGGCTCTGCGAGGGTGAAAGGGGACACCCTGGGCTTGCGCCACCCAGACTCCTTACAATCTTTTCTTATTACTTCCCACTTGTGGACTCTTGTCTGTCCTCGGCTGCTACGCTTTCCATCCTGCTCCCTCTGCCTGCTGCAGCCGGCCAGGGAGAGGCGAGGAGGAGCTGAGCAGGCCTCCGTTGTGTGTGCATGTTATTAATACTATTGTTAACTGCTCTCATCGTATTACAGGTAGTGTAGAGAGTGGGCAACAGAGGAAGACGACCCTGTCTTGGGTTATTTATATCCAAGGAGGAATACCGTGGACAGTTATGGTGAGATGCAAGATGATGACCACGGGGTCCGAGCATTCACAGCAAAAGGATTAAAAGCTTTCTTATCAACCAAACATTTGCAGCTGCGGTGCCCGTTTCCCTTTCAGTGTTGAAGATTAAGACAATTTTTTTTAAATTCAGGGTTAAAAGTGAAGAGTTTTTGTATTTTCTACTCTACACCCCTATACTACATCAATATAAATGTGAAAAATAATGAAAAGTCAAGTGTCCATCTCACTCCATCTTTCTTATTATAGACTATTTGCACGGTACTACAGATACAAACAAGTGTTTTGAATAAACAGTTTCTTATTGGACTACAACGCCCTCTATTGGCCAACAATAGACAATGGGTTTGTGCAAGTCCATCCATCCATCATCTCTACCTCTACCTCTAATTTCTGTCAAAGGTCACAGGGCATATGTGCAATATGCAGGGAAACACGAACACACCCACCGACACAGACCCACGTGTACACACACACACACACACACACACACACACACACACACACACACACACACACACACACACACACACACACTATGCACATATGTGGACGATTCAGGCAGGGTCCAAAATTGATTGATTTATCATTCTATCTTTGGAGAAGGCAGGACAACAGAAGAACGGAGGAGGAGGGGGTACCCACTCATGCTACACTGATATTGTGCCAGATTCTGATCTAATTAACTGGACAATAATGCAGTGGCACATGGTATGCTTGGTTGATGAAACAATAAGAAAGATATCCAACTGCAATGCCTGATTGAAGTGGCACACCACAACACCAGATTTAAACCCTCTACAGGATTTAGCATATTTTTGTGGAGGCTCTTTAACGTGTGCACTAAACCTCCTCAAATGACACCGTTAGTCCCACTATGTCACTTGCCATAATTTGAATGAAATATTACTCATGGTAAACTGTGAACATCTGCACATGAAACTAAGATACATTTAAAGTCAGAAAGTTCCCAGTTCCCACTGACTTGTCATAGACTGAGGAGATCTGCCTCAACAACCCCAACCTTCCCCCCAGTACATTTCCTTTTCACCTGATTTAGCTTGTGCTTCCCTGTGTGGAGTTGGCATAGTTTCCTTTGGGTGCTTCCATGCCACACATGGAAATTTCCTTCTATACTCCAATTCAGGACCTGAATTCGTTCAGGTCAGTAAAAGATAGGTTTTTACCAAAAAAGTAATCTGTCTCGTTGAAATATTCTCCCACCTCTAGGGGTGCTGTTTGAAACAATGATCCCATTTTACTTGGACTCGTACACAGTGCACGCGGAAGGAAACATAACCCGCCATTGAACGAAAATTCAACGTGAGGACTGCGTTAAGCCGAGTTACAGTGCTCTCGAAAAAAGTTTAGGTGTATTTATATATCTCTAGTACTTGGTGGGCAGGATGGCGTACAGAGGACAAGGACAGAAGGTTCAGAAGGTTATGGTACAGCCGATTGTATCCTTTGTTTATGAACAAAAAAGCCGCATGCAGACTTAATACGCTAAGCTAATGTTAGCTGGGATTGTCAATTCATTTTACCACTGTCTTGAGAAAGAATAGGAAACCAAAATAACATACCTCTATTGGGAAAACATACAGTGCTAAGCATCATAATGTTGGAAACGTACACGCTTGTTGTTACGGCGTCGGTGTAAATGCGTACATGATGATGCATACGTTCATTCTGCGGTACATCGCTTCATTTCTATAACAAAGCATCTATTTTACCTGACAATGTACACCACGACGTTTTCTTAATCGCCTTTGTAAATGCTTCGGAATATCTTGAAGATATTGTTCCTAGTTGAGTTCAATACTACCACCACCATGGTGCTGGTTTAGAAACTTTAGAAAACCCCATTTTACTGTATTGTAGAAAGCACTGTTTTCCAAGTAGCTGTTGCCATTACTTGACTTCCTCCACCAGAACCTCATCTTCAGATATCTACAAAATGTAAGTATGGTATAATCTAAACTCTCCAATTAATTATGGAGTTTTATTCAATATGGCTCATGACATGGACTCTTCTCCTATTTTTAATAGCGTTCACGGATCCAGGTGTGGTTGTATGAACAGGTGAACATGCGGATAGAAGGCTGCATTATTGTAAGTGATTTTTTTGTTTTCCATTAGATTAATACTTTTTCATATTTCACTGTAAATTTCATTTGTGTGCATTTAATTTTTCACTGGCTATAAAGCTCTGAAACGGAAATAATTCCTAATAGTTCCTTTCTACAGCATTAAAAGCGGCAGAGGAACCAACTAGCCAGCCCATCTAATCCATTATTCTGAAATGCATAATTACAAATACATTTCTCTCATACTCTCTGAAGGCCTACAAAAGTGTTGCAACCTATTAGTAGTAGAACTGCATGACCAGCCTAGCTCCGGTGTGGGTGTAACGCACATGGACCGTATAAAATACAGATTAAAACTGACTTTCGATACATGTAAATTAGAGGAAACTATCACACATTTACACTGACCGTGTATTCGATTATAATTTTGTGGTATTTCTTGCATCCTTACTCAACACAAATGTGTCAAACTGATGCATTCAGGTTATCTCTGATAAGTTAGTCCCCCCCTACTTTGAATTTAGAAGTATGTCATTGGGAATATGATGTTTTATTGGGATGAGTTGACACCCGCCCTAAACGATGTGTAAAGTGATTAATACATTAACCTAATTTGGTTTACCAAACACCCTGACCATTAAAGCGGGAAGCAAATTTCTTTAAACTGTACTCTTCAGTCTCCAGTTTTAAGATGTTCACTGGCCTGGGCTCTTATTTTTCTCACCCCATCACAAATTGCAGGGCTTTGATGAGTACATGAACCTGGTTCTTGATGACGCAGAGGAAGTCCACATGAAGACCAAGAACAGAAAGCCCCTTGGTAAGAGGATGGTGGATCTAAGGTGGTTTTTACATTAGAGTCAACAAAAGAAATTGAAGCCAGAAACGTCTATGTAATCCAAGTGGAAACGTATTAATGGTACCGTGTTACAGAGGGCACTATAGTGTATTCGCCTATAGTTCATTTGCATCAACTCTGTTCTGTTCAGACGTTAAACATCACAAAAGATCAAATAGCACTAAAAATCATATTGTATCGCAATATTTACAGAAACTAAATGCATATCGTATCAGCACTCAAAAATCGTAATATTGCATCTTGAGCTCAGTGGCGATTCCCGTCCCTACTGTGTGCTTCTCGCGATGTGCCATTGTGCACTGAAAAGGCTGAACTGTGTGTTCATGCGTTGTCGTGTTAAAATGGCAATTGCTGCATGGGTTTTATTTCCTAAAGTGTGGACCCTGATGCGGACTGCATTCTCACCAATGCAAACCACACCCGGGTTCCAATCGAACCACACTCAGGCCACCTCATTCGGGTGGGCTCCGGTGCGGTACTGTAAACTGCTCCAGGGTTCCAAATAAACTTTCACATTACTCATTTTTCATACGAACCATGCTTTGATTCAGACTAAATTGCCAGTGTGAAAGGCCCCTAACTGATACCTGTCAACCAAACTTGCAATACAAACTCACTATAATCTGCTTGTATACTTACTTGTTAATCATGAGTGGTTCAGGATGTGATGTTGCCGAGTTGCCTGCTATATATTGACCTTAATATATTCATAAAGCTTGTTTTTTTTATTGTGTGTCATAAATGTGCACATACAACTTGAATGTCTATTTGTCCATAGTTGTTAAATGTGTATTAATCCACATCACTCTACAGTCAACTGATTTTTTGCAAGAATATACAGCATTTGTGTGGCATCGGTAATTTGTTTAACTTATCCTTCATTATTTCGTTATATTTAATACTTAAGAACATCTTACCGAGCCATGCAAATAGAAATGTACATATTTACTTTTTTTAAATGTCTGAATGGGTTTTGTTAGGGGGAAAAATGTATCAATGTGTATGATAGATCTGCTTCTTTTCAATCTATTGAAACTTTCTCTTTGGTGTTCTTTGTCTTTCCATTTTGTTATTCTAGGCAGGGTCATGTTGAAAGGAGACAACATCACCTTACTACAAAGTGTGGCCACCTAAGTTGATGGAAAACTTCCAGAATCGAGATACCCACAGCATTTTTTTTTTTTCTACAATTCCCTTTTTTCCCAGTTTTATTTTTGGAACTGTTGTCAAACCATAATTCTTTTGTTACATTAGTGTAATTGTTTCATGGTGATATGGCTCCTGTCCAAAAATAAAGTTGTTTTTTTAATGCCTTGTAGCTGGCGTCAGTATTTCAATAGTTTTTTTTTGTTTGTACATAAATATTACGACGATTTCGTCTCTGGCCCCATCCTGTCGCAGACACTGGCGTCGCATTTATTTGGTAGGTAAAAATCCAAACGACCCACAGAAGTGGGCTAGATGAAACTCACTTCGCTGTTTTGTTGATGGAAAACAACTTTTGCATTGTATTGTAAGCTTTATAGATATTACATTGACATGTGGGCTACTTAAAATAGTGCACCATTATGTGCCATTCACCGTGCTGTTGTAAAAAGAAAAGTCTGAATTTCTTAAATTGGTAATTAAAATGTGTGGTGGCTGTTATTATATTGTGAAATTAACATGATTTGCAATTAAATAAAAACTCCCAAAATTGTTATTACGATGCATACATCGCTTCAGAATTGATTACCATGTTACGCACTACGTACGCACTGTCCCTGTTCCGTTGAGTGGGAAGCCCCTAGCGCGATCCTGCCAACGCCCGGCCAAGAGAAAGTCTTGAGGATACGGTAAGGGTAAAACCTACTTATGTTTTCCTGTCTTGACTGACTTATTAGATACTGCGATAATTAAATGGGATAAAATATATCTCTATATGACAACATTCTGGTTGTACGGGTTATGTTGGGTTGTTTATTAATCTCATTCAGCAACCGCATCCGCTGACGTTAGCTGCAGTTAGCAATGGAATCGTCTAGCTAATGCTAAATACGAACAGTCGACAGCACAGACGTAGGTAGCTGACCTGACTAGTTAGTAAATACGTCTTATTGTAGCCTTCCTGCTTTACAATCACCGACATCGTGAATAGGGTAAACATATCCGCCAACTGTCATCAGAAGACAGCTCGTTTAAAAACGTACAGAGAAGTGGTTGAATAGAAAACGGGCAAATGTAGCGTTATCCATTTTGCTATCAATACTAAGGCCGCTCAACCAGGTCTGTTTTAATGTCACTGTCGTAGCGTATAAAATGCAACTATAAATGGCACCATAGAACGTGCGGTCTTCCAGCAAGTAAGAGTTGGATCTTGGCAATTCAGATAATGCTAACGTTAATTGCCCGTTGTTGTTGCTAGCTTGTTGGCTATCTATGAGGTGTGATGTTGCAGTACGAGTTTCTCCCAATTTAAACTCAAACCATGAGATGTAATAAAGGCTTTAGTACTACACAAATGGATATGGGAAACTACTGAAAACCGCAACGTTTTTCCCAGCCAAAGTAGACGTAGGCTTATATCACATATGTGCATTGATCAATCCTATATCAATCAAGTGTGTATTTTTGTTAAGATGTTTGCGCTGTTAATCACTGTAAATGCTGTCACTGTTTTGAGCTTGGGTTCCATTTGGAGGTACTGCAGTAATCACATTTGTCTTTGTTGCATCATATTTCGTATGGGGCACCTAATCCTATATGTTAAATGACAATTTCAAATTAGGCTGGTGTTATCGTGCAAGCATAACATCTGATACATCTGAATATCATTCTTTCTTTGCTGTGCTTAAGCCGACCCACTTTAAAGTGAGTGTTGGCTGGTCTAAGAACTCCTGAGTGGCTTATGTATTGAGTCATTATTACAGAACGCAGCCAGACGGTCTCTGTTCTTACATTTTGTCTGCTCTTTATGATACATTTTTAAAGTGCTAGTTGTTGATCATTGTGTTTTGAAATAGCAATTCAACATAGTGTCAGACTTAATTATCAAATGATAATGAAGTCCCCCATAATACACAGATGGGCATCTTTACATAGGTTCATTGCAACAAGTACGTTATATATATAAAATGTTTTGTTGTGAACTAATACATGCAGGATGCAGTTAACACATTTTAATGCAATTTTAATTAGACCAGAGAAAACAAGAATTTCTTCCCAATCATGGAAACAAATTTAGTGAAGAAGGTTAGATTTAAGAGGTGCAGTCATATACCAATTATTGATCAAAAAAACTTCTGACAGTCACAGAATCCCCTGGCCTACTAATCAGGTCACCTTGCTGGTACTTTCTTGTTCAGATTTGTTGCTTCTTTGTTGTATACCTCCCTCTGGTACTTCTCTTCTTTTTGATGCCTCCCCTCATGCCCACCACTCTTTTGAGTTCTATGTTAGCCTAACTTGTAGCGCAGATTCAAATTGGTATTCATGTACCAATCATCATCCTACATGAATACCGGCTATATCCAGGTGGTGGTTCATGAGCACAGGTTAAAAACCATGTTGGATGTTTAGTATCCATGTTGATGCGTTCTAGTAGTAGTCTACACAGTGCTATGCACTGAATTAGTTCTAACTAATTGCTGACCATGATGGTCTTTGATTTTGCGTCTTATGTTCTGAAATCACAAATTGCTTATTTTCTTCTTGATCGTTTCCTTTTCCAGATCTTGAATGAGTAGTGAGGATTTTAGAACACAGCTATGCAGACCATCAAGTGTGTTGTAGTCGGGGACGGAGCAGTCGGTAAAACATGTCTGCTAATATCTTACACCACAAACAAGTTCCCATCTGAATATGTGCCCACGGTAAGTGTATATAGATCCAACATAACATATTTTACAGAACACTTGCAATTTCACAAACATGCGTGGATGAGTGCGCTAATATGCTGCCAATATGTGTTCTCTGTCTAGGTGTTTGATAACTATGCTGTAACTGTAATGATCGGAGGGGAGCCCTACACTCTGGGCTTGTTTGATACTGCAGGTATGTTCCTCTCATTAAGGTTTACCTACTTCAAGCTTCAATTAGCTGTCCAGTAGGTTGTTGCTGTTCATGTTCATGCTGAAAGTGATTGCAGCTTTTTACCTAATATTTCTTAAATGCAACACGTTGACAACCAGTGATAATCAAAATAGTTGGCACAGTACTGCGTTAAACAGTCCAAAAATACTGTTGGCCTTCAGGTTAAGTCATCCCTTTACAGTCCATCCATAGATTGAGATAGGAATATGGAAGTACACTTCTTGGATATTCTGATGGCAATATGGCCAACACCATATTGAATATGATGGTAGCTTTAGCTGTAAAAATGTAAAGGACAAGATGGATGATCCATTGCTGATGTTGCCAGTAAAAAAAACACAACTACAAACTTGGCATCATGAGAAACCATACAGCTTTTAGCTACTGCAGTTGTCCGGAATAAATAAAATGGCTGGCCATGTCCTTTTGAACTGATGTGCACAACACAATGGCGTGTGTTTTAATGTGTGTATGTTCTGTATTTTCTCAGGTCAGGAAGATTATGACCGGTTACGACCTCTGAGTTATCCCCAGACGGATGTCTTCCTCGTCTGTTTCTCAGTCGTGTCCCCTTCTTCCTTTGAGAACGTCAAAGAAAAGGCAGGCATTCCATTTTTTCCTTCTGTGACCCCTTTCTGTTTGAATGCAATTTTCAGGTTCTCCGTTGGGAGTCACTCTCTTGGAGAACAATAGCATTCCACTTTACATTGATCCTGCTGAGAGTAAAATAATTTTATTTTCTTCAAGTTGTTGAATAATACTTTATTAAAACTTGACATTGACATCCATATATACAATATTGACATCCCAGCAGGAATCCAGGCCAACCGTTGATGTCCCACTTCAAACCTTACTTCCTAAACTAAAATGTATTTGATGTGTGTGTTGGTATTGTCTCTAGTGGGTACCAGAGATAACTCACCACTGTCCAAAGACCCCCTTCCTGCTGGTGGGGACCCAGATTGATCTGCGGGACGACCCCTCGACTATAGAGAAGCTGGCCAAGAACAAGCAGAAACCAATCACCCCTGAGACGGCTGAGAAACTGGCACGAGACCTTAAGGCTGTTAAATACGTGGAGTGCTCAGCCCTCACACAGGTAATACACACTGTACACACACTAAAGCATACATACAAGGAGTGTATATACACATCTACATAATGCAATGTTCATTGACAAGAACCAATAAGGTGGAGGAAATGGGATGCTGTCCTCTAATCTACAGACCAAATGTTGACTTTAGTTTGGTTGGCCAGTTTGTCATATTGCGTTTACTGTGTGTGTCAAACTTGTTATGGTGGGGCTTAAAAAAAACTTCAGGTTTTAGCAATCTCAATTTAGCTTGCGCTAGAACCCTACAGAGGACCCCCTTGAGAATACATGAAATTAGCCAGACTAGGATGTTCTTCTAGCATGGTAGGATCTTGGGGCTTGGTTTACCTTGACAGAACTTCCATTGAGCACAGGGATTTTGGCCTGTCACAATACAGCCTAGTCAGCCTAAATTAAGCAGGCTTTTGCTGAATACTTTTATTGGCCAGCTGTGTTGGTCAATATAGAACCAAGTTGAAGGTGAGCTGTTGCTCTGTGGATGACACTCTTTATGGATGACAGCTTTGTCTACATTTCAGTTGACATGCATGGTTGGTTAACCCCTGAAAATACTTCCTCCCCACCCCTTACCGTGAGTAGTAAGGGGTGGGGAGAAGTTGTGTGTTTGAGGAGGGGATTGGCAGCCATGTGAAACTGGCCGCAAGTATGCAGTTATTCTTTGAAAGCATCACCAGGTGGTTTATTGATTAGCACATCTTCAACTAGAGAGAGAGAAGCTATTGAGTGAAATCAGCTGGTGCATTGGTGGGTTGGTATGAAAAACCACATATTTTTTAGTCATATGGCTCCCTATCCCTGCAGTAAAGAAATGGCTGAAGCGGTGGCAGACAATTCTATTTTTATTTCTCAAGAACCCAAGAATCTCACCAACTAAAGGCCCCATGACCCAGCTCTAGGGTCTGCCTCAACACCTCAGGTAGTGCAGAGGAAACAAGACTTGGCCAACAGCAGAGTGGTTGAGAATTCCTACCCTGGGGTGGTAGAGAATAATGGTCTTGATGGTGCTTAGGTGCACCCTGTTCTTCCTCCCTCGCTAAGCTCCTTCCTTCCTGTCTCTCTCTACCTTCCTCCCTGGCTGAGCTGAACCAGCTGCTGATGTCATATCCTGTTTCCTGTCCGGAGACTTCTCTCCGTCAACGCCCCAACTTTAGCCCACTGGGAAATCAATTATCTTGGCTACTTTACCTTGCCCCACGTCTATTTGTTTTTCTCCATTGACTATCTGACATTCTACCTTCTCAAGACACTTACTCTATGCTCCCCCATGTTTCTCTTCTCTCCTTCCTTTCTCAGTCCATTCCTCTCCTCTGGTGCTAACTTTGCTCTTGTTCTCTTCCCCCTTCCCCTCTGTCATTGTAGCGAGGGCTGAAGAATGTTTTTGATGAAGCTATCCTAGCCGCCCTAGAGCCGCCCGAGACGCAGCGAAAGAGGAAATGCTGTATATTTTAATGCCCCCCCCCCCTCGCCACTGCTCTTACCACTTCCTGTCCTCTCCCTGCCACTCACTTCTTTTATAAAGCCTTCTCCTGCCACCATTGGTTTATCCTCTTTCCCCCTTCTTCCTTACTGTCTTCTCTTCATATCCACTGCTTTAAAGAAAGATATTTCCAACAAGTTTGCTTATATTGTAACTTAATTCACCTCTTACTAAATCGTTCTTTTTCATATTGACGTGCATCATGGCCAGGGCATTTTAAGAATTCAAGCATCTCAATATTATTTATTCACTTGAAAATGTAATAACACTGACATTTGGTTGTTTTATTCTCATATTTGAGTTTCTTTATTGCGTTCTACATCCGTCAACTTTCGTATCATTGAACACATTACTTTATTTTTCCAAGTGCACATGTATCAGGCCCATGGCAAAGTCATATTGTGTTAAGGATGTCATTTGAGATGCAATAATTGTATTGCTTCAGTTAGTCTTTTACCATTGTTTATTTATGTGGAGGTTGGTGGTTAAACATGGCTCCACAATATTGAGATTTAATGGGAACGCTTATTCAGAGCCTCTATGCCTAATGCTAATGTATTTTATTTAGATTTTGAGATAACAGTAATTGATCGTAATTACATTTAGGGCTATCAACTACCAAGGTATTGTGTAAGGAGCACTGTTGCTTTGGTAACATTCAAACTGAAAAGAGATACTCTATTGTCTAAGTGCTAGAATAGCACCTCCCTGAGCTTTCTGAGCTATATTGACCTCCCTGAGCTATATTGAATAACTTTATTATAATGTTTCATAGTTGGACCCCTGTGTCATTTGTCCAAGAAAAGCACATCAAAATTTCATATGATTTAGGACTTCTCTATCTCACTAACTTTCTCTCAGTGTAACTCTTAAGGTGCCATTCGCTGCAGTACGTAGCATAATCTTTGAAAGTACAGATTATTAAAATAAAAGCTTATATAATTGTGTGAACTGATCTGTGAAATTGATTTAATAAAGGACAAGTACACTTTGCATCATTTCTCTGCTTCTCTCTTCTTTCTCTCCCAGCCCTCTTGCCACAGGTCAAAACAATGTGTTGTGTAGGCCCAGTGTACTCTGGTGCATGTGGAAATGCGGGGGGTTGGTCGGTGGGGCTTACAGGGTTTCCTGCATACAGCAGCCCTGTGTTTGGGAGCAGCTGGCTCTGCCTCACATGACAGGGCTAAAGCTCCGGCCGGCTCTGCTGAGGCCCAAACAGAAGAGCATGCACACAAACGCCTTTTTGCGTCAACAAGCTCGTCACGTCAACAAGCTCGTCACATTGCTCATGGCCCCACAAGGTTGTGTTTGAGTGTGCACAGGAGTGTCTTCACTTGATTTATTTGTTTTTTATATGTATTTATTTATGGGTAATGCAAGGACCCGTATTTCCTTGTTCCTCCACCTTCTTGGTTTACCTTCCTATGATTTTTAAACTGCCCAACTGCATTCCACACTGAAATCTTGAGTCACATGTTTTTTGTGTTGCATCCCTAAACACATTTAAAGCACTGCTAACCAAACCAAAGAGCAGCAACTCCCAGTAGACTACTGTGTTGCTTAAGTCCTGTAGTCTACTGTAATGCTTAACCAAATGTATTTTATTTAGTTATCTTACTTTCTTTTCTGTTGACCTGTCATTATTCTCCTTCATTGACTTGCCCCCTTTAACCCTTTTTGTTTGACCAGTGTGTGTGTTTTCCCATCATTGAGCCTGTGTGTGTTTGTGTTCACAGAAAGGCCTAAAAAATGTGTTTGATGAGGCGATATTGGCTGCATTGGAGCCCCCAGAGCCCAAGAAGAAACGCAAATGTGTGCTGCTATGAGTTGTCCCCCATCAGTAAAACACACACACACACACACACACACACACACACACACACACACACACACACACACACACACACACACGTACATGTACATCTTAAAACGTACCCTCCACCAGTCCCTTTCCCTTGCTCTGCTAAGGCTGGTTCACAGCATTTGTCCCCAAGCAAAGAGTAAACCAACATGTAAAATAAAACAAGCCATCTATATTGTAAAAAGTCAGAACACAAAGCTAACCTGGCTGGATATGTGTTTAATCAGGACTGGATATGTGTTGAATCACAGCCACCCTTGGAGGGGATTGAGATAGTGACAGGCTTATATTCGTAGGCTTCAGGAAAATCAGAAAATCAAGCCCCCCCCCCAGTTCCTTTTCCCCTGGCCAATACACAGCCATTCACGCTGCTTCTTGGCCCATGTCCTTGCCCCCATTCCTTCCTTTTTCACTTCCAGCACTACCTGGAAAAGTGCTAACGAAGTAGTGTTTGCCAACACCCCATCCCCAACACAAATCTGAGACGTATGTCCCACATTTCAAATGGGCTCACTCTTAGGCCCCCATGGAAACCCTTATTTCTGAGCTGGCCTGGGCGATTCACAGCAGTGTGGCTTAATGCCCCATGTGGGGCTTAACATGGAGTGTTTGTCTGGCTGTGAACCACCCAGACCACCACCCATTGCCAGACATCCAAGGTTCAGAGTAGCGTTCGATTGGGGAATGTGGTATTTATTATTAAAGCTCCAAAGGCATCCAGTAGCAATGGGCCTGAAGTGGACCGGACCAGGCCCTTTCGAAGCAGGGAACTTCTAACAGTGTTAGCAGAACAAATGGTATGTTCTCCATGCGTTGCCAGGGACCAAGGAAGAGTGAGAAGTATACGGTTGTGTGATGCTTTATCGTTATAATTGGAACGGGTAAAATGGAGATGTCTTGTTTAAGAAATATTCTATATATGTTATGGCTCATATTGGCAGCCATATTTCCAGTACCATTGTTTATTTGTTTTTAAAGGCTCATTTTAATATGAATTATCCACCATAATTCTGTGCCATGTCAGAATTTGGTGCCTGGGTTAGAGTTTGTGTGAAGGACTGTCTGCTCTGCCCATTCCAACTGTCGCTCGGCCTCGGTCTCTGTTCTAATGATAGGTTTTAACTAATGTAATAATAATGTAAGATGGCACACAATGTTGATGTAGGCTGCAGATGTTTTTACCAAAATATGTTTTTATTTCCTGTCTGGCTGTTTGTTTTTGTTTTAATTTTTTTTATTTTATATGAATATATATATAAAGGTTACTTTTACTCCCTTTTCATTTAAGGGTCGGAACTCATCTGAACTCTTGCCCTACCAGTTACACAAAGCAAAACCTGATTGGTTGAGTCTTTTTAAAACCGCCAATGGCAAAGATACTTGTTTTGGCAAAGATTATTTGTGATTGGAGGATTTTTTTTCTTCCACTGGTGGTTTTAGAGTTGGGTTGGTATAATTATAACCTGTTGTTTTTGGTGCAAAACCAAATGCTTTGTCTGAAGTCTTTGTTCTTTGTATATGCATTCTTTAAAAAAATATTAAACTTATACCTTAATTGCCTTTACCACATTTGCCTTACTCTTTTTATTGACTTTAGATTCAACTAATTGTATAACCAAATTGCAATGCTATGTCATATACCAAAATCTGGTAGGCTATTTATAATAACATTACATAGTTTTACATGTCATTGCTGACGGACGCGATATCATCAGAACCAGTGCTTTCTCTATACAAGACAACACTTTTGGGTTAATAGGCTTTAACCAATTGCCCGTATCTGTTCTTTAGAAACATAGATCTATGTGTCTAAAATGAGTTGCAAACGGGTGAAAACCCAGTTTCTCTTATGCCTTGACTGTTTTGATTTGCCTTGGTACCACATTAATAGGTTATTGTATCAGCAAATATTACCAATTGGCAGTATCCTCTCCTCAATGGTTACTTGTTCCCTAGCATTGCACAATTCAATCCAGCAGGGGGCAATGTCTACCATAACATGACTTTGCTTCTTATCATAAACATACCTGATTCAGTTTAGGTATTCCAGTGCCCCTAACTAACTAGCAACCCTTGCACACAATTTTGTTATTGTCTCGCTCCCGGAACACAAAGGAGCCAACCCCTCTATCCACATTGACCATAGCCCTAAATTGTGGTGACGTTGGTACAACATTCACATATCAATGTTGTTTAGAATCCTATCTAGTAAGAATTACACCAAACATGCAAGATATGCAAGTTGCAAACAAAAAGTATATTTATTTTACAATGCAATAGCTCTTATTTCACAACATCTTGCAGTGTGCACACATCCACACTCGCTCATACTGTGTCAAACCTAACTGTAGGCCGGTGAGATTGAGAATCACATTTTGCACAGCCTTCCACAGATGTTTTTCTGGAATTCTTGAAAACGTCTGCAGATGAGGGTGATCTCCCCGGCTTGGTGACCCAGATCATCTGCCCTGGAGGTGGGTAAAGAAAAATGCTTTTGCTATACACACACACACACACACACACACACGCACACGCACACACACACATAAACTATGTGATATGTTTTGCAGAGGA
>OOFB01024458.1:8113-18994 GCA_900323305.1 Trachyrincus murrayi
TGGAGGGGTAAAGATGCAGTTGCATTAGATGATTGATGGACGGAGGAAAGTCAAAGTTAACCTCGTTAAGACGCCTGCATCATCAGGTGTTCTAGAACTAAGTTAACCTCGTTAAGAAGCCTGCATCATCAGGTGTTCTAGAACTAAGTTAACCTCGTTAAGAAGCCTGCATCATCAGGTGTTCTAGAACTAAGTTAACCTCGTTAAGAAGCCTAGATCATCAGGTGTTCTAGAATGAAGTTAACCTCGTTAAGAAGCCTGGATCATCCGCCCATCCGCATCACACAACAGATCACTTTCTGTTTTTCTTCGCTGGAGAAACATTCCCATATTCCCATAACAAAATAACCCCCCACTCCCCCGCTCGGTTCCTCTCAAAACACTCACTATCTCGTCCCAAAGACACTGCGAGGAGGGGAGGTGGAGCAGCTGGCATCCACTAAAGGGAGTAGTTGTTGAAGTCATTGAAAGACAGACTGTCGGTGCGTATCAAAGCTGAGGTGAGGGGAAGACATTCTCTTGGTATCTGCTCGCGATGGACGGCAAACACACCGAGTAAACATGACCGCAGACTCACACAGGGGTGGCAGGAAGAGCGAGGGATAGACAGGAAGAGGGATAGATAGATAGATAGATAGATAGATAGATAGATAGATAGATAGATAGATAGATAGACAGACAGACAGATAGAGGGAGAAACTGGGACAGCCTGCCACTATCTGTACCTGAGATGAAAAAATAGAATATAAAAAAAAGATATTGTATATATAGATAATGAAAATAAATCTATTATAAATATTGTTCAGTAAATATAGTATTATGGCTTGTTATTATTTAAAATAGTGTCGCTTTGTGTATTCCATCATGTGTTTCATTGTAATGTTGTGAGGATTAAACACATCTGTCTCATGAAGACAGGGCCAACCTAATTTGACTCCAAACATGATTCCATGAACACACATAAAGAAAACAGACATATGTGTATTTTTTGTTTTGTTTTGGGAAATCATTGAATGACAAAACAGCATTTGGAATACATAAAACAAATAAGCATTTTCTTTACAATAGTTTTGAACTTATTGATCATTCATTATGTATGATCTAGTTGATACTCTGTTTCACAATCTAATTAACTATGGTATGAAAAAAACTCCATGATCTGATCTCATTATCCCTTATCATATTACAGGTCATCTTAAATGGCTCAGACGTTGTACGTATGTCTTCAATAAAAAAATTAAGAAAGGAACTTTTTAGGGGTTGAAGTGGAATTACGCTGCCATCTGGTGGCTCAAATAAGAAAGTGCACACAAATCCTCACCAAACGGACATCTGCAAATTCAAATCATGTGCATGGCCGGTATTATGATACAGAAAGACATGGCACTACTTTCTACTTTCAAGGTAAAACTAAAATCTGGATTTCTACGTTATCTATGTCGAAATTATTGAGAGGATGTCAGGATTGGTCTTTTGTCACTTGGGCTGTATCTCAATTGCGAGGATGCTTCCGAAATAGGTGGCGAATAAGTCATAGGTAAAAGGTCATCTTTTAAACAAACACATGAGGCACAACAATGAATATGTCAATCTAGGGCATCGAGGTCATAGGTCATCCTCCTCATAATTGAGACCCAGCCTCCCTTTGTCTCTTGTCCTCGCAGACGACCAGGGGGTCCGGGGTGTGCTACTGTACCTGCTGGAGGGCCAGGCTGCCAGGAAGGCTTCCCTTGGGCAGGGTAGGCGTTGAACTTGGGCGAAGCCACCACCACCACCCCGTTCCCATTCCTGGGGGACGCCGGGGCCTTGGAGAAGGTCTTGGCCGACGGAGACGGGTAGGCTCTGGGCGCGGCGTCTTCGACGACCTCTCTACGTACGGAAGAAACATCCAGAACACCTCGTCATACAGTAGGCCTGACGACGGTGGCTGGAATCAATCAGAAATGCACAAGACGCCGCCGCTCGGGAGAGAAAAAAACATTCAAGACGAGGCATGTTTCTGTCGCTCCGCGGGGTGGATGGCACTCTGGTCACCATGGCAACCCACTGGTCACCATGGCAACCCACGGATATTTAGATCCGTGTTGACTTTGTAGCTCAAAATGAACACACAGACGTGATCAACAGTGTAACAATAACAACAGTGTAACAATAACAACAGTGTAACAATAACAACCTGCCGTCGGTGAGGCGTTACGTTGACATGACCGAGACATAAAACGTACAAGGAAGTGTTTTGTGAGTGATCTTTTTTACTCGGTTGCCAAGTACATTGGCGGTGTAGATGGTATCACGTGTGTTTGGGAAAACAATGCGACAAACGATTTGACAAATGCCCAATGAAAATAGAGGCCACCTCGTTGGACCAATCACAACTCAACAGAAGGGGCTGGCACCGCCCCATTGGCTAGACCAATGGTCTATGGTTTCTCACACAGACACGCCGTCTCCCATGAGAATGGTTTGACTGCGGGCTCCACGGTGACTTCCTGTTTGAATAAAGGTGACATAAATTGAATGGCCCCATGCTGACATGTAGGCGTACAATGGGCTGTTAAATCACTTCATACCACAGCTTGTGGGAGATTAGGACGATACAACGCTAGCTTTCTCTGGGTCTCATCTGTTAAACCAAGTTACTGTCAGGGGTCGTCGGCTGCTGATGCTTCAGTGACCAGAAATGTGATTAAGTCCTAGAGGGGAAACACCATTTTGGTCTTAAACTATGTGTTCACTATCGGAGTGGAGGGTTTATAGATGATAATATATATGAGAATATTCTTGAACAGTACTGCAATCTGTCTGCTGCAGCACAAGCGAAAGTTAGTGAGCAAAAAGCTCACTGCTTGCAATAAATTCACACTAAGTGGAAATGAAAACATGTTGAATAGCCAATGTTTTATGACTATATTTTAACACTAATGTAAAAATGTCCACATAAATGTGGCTTAAGTGGGCTGAAGTTATCTTGAAGGAACGTAAACCACTCATAAAAAGCCATCGTAAAAAAAACTGATCGTTTTTTCCTCCCAGAAATGGAAAGAACGAAAGAGAAGCAGAAAGAGAAGAAATAATAAAGAGAAAATGTAGACCGGCTGCTGGAAGGGGTTTTTATTGAGGTGCGACACCAGAAATGTTAAAATATTCAAAGGTTAGTGCACAGAATAGAAGAGAAAAGCTAACTTATACAGAGTATAGAAAGCTTAAGGAGAGTATAAAGATAGTAGAAAGTACAGAGTAAAGTGTAAAGTACATACCACTGTACAGTAAAGTAAGCATACTTTACTAACATCCGCTATAATATATTTCATAATATATATAATATATATATTTAAAACGCAAAGATATCTGGCTTTGGTTTGCCTTAGTTTTTATTTAGTGTTTTTTGTCACCATATTATCTGCTACAGGTTTTTACGTGTATAATCATTCATTTTAAAACATCACACTTAGTAATACTTGGCTGAAATAAATAAATATAACTTAAAGGAGCAAAACCCAAGTATATTCTACTCCACGTTTAGCGCCCGCGCTGAGACCCCGTGGTGCCAGTCTCTTAGCTTGCTGTACTTGTGACCTATGACCTCTGGATCCAGCGTGGTGGGCCTGATTCGCCCCCGGCAACAACAAGCCATTAATGAAGAAAAAGGAAGAGAAAAATGATTGAAAGGGAGAAGCTTGTAAATAACGTACAGACGGTGAAAGGAGAAACGTAGAGGAAAACAGCGAACAGAGAACACGAGGAAAGTCCCCACGTAGCTATAATTAAAGGCTGAAATATCGGACAAATCATACAATCACATTTATATGATAATGACTAGAACGCGTGTACTGAGTGGTGAGGGAAATAAATCTAAATCGACTGTAATTGGCCTCTATGACCGGCATCACTATTAAATTACCCCCAATCTTGTCCGTGATTGGTCCTGGTATGAAGGGGGAACTCAAGTTATGGTGAATTGGGCTGACTCAGGACAGAGAACTGTGTGTGTGTGTGTGTGTGTGTGTGTGTGTGTGTGTGTGTGTGGTTACTAGCTGGCTTGTACGTAAGAGTTTACAAATGAGACTTCCTCTAAACATGACTTCCTCTAGATTAAGCTGTCGTACTCTCCAGGATTCCCTCTACATCTGCAAGACTGCATTTTAAACAAGGAATACGTTGTTGTTGACAACCGTAAGCAGAATCAGAAACACTCATTCACTCACTCACTCACGCTTTAGCGATAACTTACTTCTTTCCACTGTTTTGTGGGGCTTCATCTGCAAAATAAAAGGAACAACATTCAGAATTAAACGCACACATGAACATATTAACCGTACATCACATTATTGACAATAATGTCACTAGACATTAAAGACCGGGTAGTTCATTAAACATACTCAATCTCTGTGATGTCATCACAGACAGACTGATTGTCATGTAAAAAATCTGAAAACAAGTGGAGAAAAATCGCCAAATATCCTCATCCTGACGCTAAAAACTTTGGAAAAGATGGTGAATAAAAATAAGATGTTGAATGATGAAACACAATTTTAAAATTTTAAAATCGGAATAATAGAAAAACACAAATGCATACAGAACAGATGCATGGAGATGTTAAAACGTGTGTCTCCTGTCTCCAAGCACATATATATATATGACCCGTACGAGGACCCACCGTTCTCGGTGCCGGTGAGCTGGGCCAGCATGCGGAAGGACCGGGACTGGGACGTCCCCGTCCGCGGGTGCCAGTCCTCTGTGTCCTCCATCAGACGCTTCTTGCTGGCGTCGCTCAGAGCCAAGCCATGGGTCACCTCGGGCTGGACGTCAGGTCTCCTGTGCGTCCAAATACACCACAGTGAGAAAGAAGCCCTGTTTTGGCTGTACGGTTGTTGGAGCTCTCTCTGTGGTAAACATGTCCTACTGGGGCTACGGGTCCTCGCTAAGATAGTGAAACCAGACAAAGTGTGTATTTTCAACTTCGACGAGGGCGGCCGGTGAGTTCATTAGTCAAACACACACATATGCAAAAAAAAAAAGTGCTCTCTGTTCAACGAGGAAGTGAAAAAGTGAACTTTTTAGTGAATAGATATATTTTTTAGATGTTTTCTGCTGAGCTTCTGGGGTTTTACCTCCTGGGTCTAGTAGTCGGTGCTGGGTTTCTACGGAGGGACATTCACAGCACAGGGTGGAAAACAGTTAAAGCTGGTGTCGGAGCAGAAACCCCAAATTATACCAAAAAAGATGGTTTCTGTTGAGCTTGCTGTATAGGTCCCATGGGTTGTAAGTTATACTTACTTAACGCTTCTATGACGCTCGCTATTAGGAAAGAGGAAAACACCAAAGGACAGTCAGCTACTGTGTTGGAGAACAGTAAAACCGCTAGAAACGGCATTTTCCCAAAAGTCCCTTTTGGCTATGTTAAAGTATGCTGAATGACCCCCTTAAAAGGTTATAGTGGTGGAGAGAGGGAAGGGTGTGATAGAGAACTAGTTATTAGTTATTACTAAGGTTATTTTGAAAGCACGATATCTGATATCTGGCCACAAGGTGGCGGTAAAGAGCCAGAAAGAGCTCTGTAATGTGGGATTATTAATAATCCTATATTTAAATCGCCTTTTATATAGATTAGTAATTTATAAGTACCTAAATACAAGTTAATTAAATCAAATTAATTCTTTTTGATATTGTGCAATTTCCTAGCCGCTCATTTTACAGCGTGTATGTGTGTTTGTGTGTTTGTGTGTGAGGAAGAGTTCAACCTTAGCTTAAGCAATGTGAATCATTCGCATGGACTTATAGAGGCTTAGCGACAGCCACAACACAGTGAGGAGATAGACGGTGAGTTTCCAGCTCAGCCAACTGTGCCAGAGTTTACTGCATTGTAAGTGTCCGTATCGCCAGGTGACTCACCCGCATCTGACTTCCTACTGCAGTGCGTTGCCGGTGACAACGTGAACGACTATAGCATGAGCTAACCACAACTGGAGTGGAAAGCGAAATTACTTACAGGACTTCAAAGTGCGCCCGTGCCTCTAAAATGAGCATCGAACTCGACGATTGTGAGTGGGCAATTTGTGAGTTAGTGTAAAAACCATGCCACAGAACGATTCACCAGTAGTCAAACACAAACACTGACTTGGTCGCGGTATTCTCTTCCCCCTGGAGACAGAGAAGAGGTACATGGAGAAAAGGTTCATGAGAGAGAGAGAGAGAGAGAGAGCGCGCGAGAGAGAGAGCACGAGAGAGAGAGAGAGAGAAACTACAATGTTTGGGAAAACATCATTATTCCAAAATAGTTTCTTAATTAGTTTCCTCAGAAAGACCCTTCTGAGAGAATGTGCTGATAAAAACCAGAAGTGCGAACGAACCCTTCAACACAAAAACACACACAAACACAAACACACACACGGCACGCGGCAGTAGGAGCTCACCATGCACATGCGAGTTCTCATGACACTGCTCCTCTTCGCACCGCAGGCTTTTTTTTAACGACGCCATCATCATCACCACCCCCCTCGTCATCACCACCATCACCACCATCACCACGCCCGCTTCCAGCGAACTGGTTTGAACCCGATGGTCCCCGTGATAAGGCGGAGTAAGTGTTTACAGATGGGGGCCTTCCGCTGGGTGCTCGTTTCACCAGCGGGGGTAAACCTCTCTGTGTGACCAGGGAATGCCTCTTTTGTTGCTTACAGAGCGGTTGAGTACTCGGCAAACAGACGTGCGTGTGGTTTGTTTTTTTGTAGGATTTGTCAGACATATAAAAATCCCAATGGAGCTATCTTCCATGTATCTATGCTCTCTGTTCCCCTTCAGGGGATAATAATAAAAGTGATAAATCACTACAGGACAGCCCGGTTCGCGTGCTGTCTTAGCCGGCCAATCTACACTCAGCGGTTGTTTCCCGGGAACCTTCCGGGTCCCAGCGGTTAATTAGAAACAGGTGACACGCCACAGACAGGTCTGTAGTAGTCACACATGGCAGGCGGTAGCAGCAGTTGCACGCTGGTTCAAAGACAGAAACGAGGAACGTCTTTTTGATCCTTTCGTTCATCAGCGTGTTCTGCGAACGTTTACGGGCTGTGTGTCCTGTGTCCGTGTTTCAAGTGACACGAGGTCGTCTGGGGTTTCTCCGATTTGAAAGCGAAGCGCGAGGAGATGGAAGGAAAAGATCAAAGGTGGGTGGGGGGGTGAGGTGTAGGAGAACTTACCCGTTGGACTGCTGCTCCGGCAGCCCCTGGGCCTCCACCAGGCCCCGCCTCTGGCCTGTCACCACGTCGCTGGCGTTGACGTTGGAGTAGAGGTTGATGGGCGTGTTGTAAACGGAGGGCTGCGGAATGCCGGGGTTGGAGGGGGCGGAGCTCGCCCCCCGAGCCGGCGAGGACGAGGAGTTGGACGACGAAGAGGCCGAGGAGGGGGGGGTGAACGCGAAGGAGGAGCCATGGCCGCCGCCGCCGATGCCGGGCCCGGTGGCGGCGGCGGCGGCCGGGGGAGGGTGAAGGCCGGACGACCTGAGGGGGAACGGCGGCTGAGGCGACAGCGAGGGTCCCGCCGGTGTGAAGGCGGAGGAGGCCGAGGGGATGGAGGCCACCCTGGAGGCCGTGGGGGAGGCCACGGGGGAGGCCGCACCGCCGACGGCCGCGCCAAACGGGCGGGCCGTCTTATTGTAGGCCGCGGTGGCGGGCTGAGGGGACGGCCGGGTGTACGTGGTGGAGGAGGCGGGGTGGGGGATGGGGACGGGCTTAATGATTTCCTGAGTCCCGTCCTGGGTCCAAAAAGGAAAAGAAAATGGCGGACACAAAACGTGCATGAAGTGAAAAACAAACGCATGCAGGGTGGAGGTGCTAAAGGCACAATGATCACGTCAAGCGCTCACACACAGGTGGCGTTTTTAAACCATGCTTAACTCCTGATGGAGGTGAAACACGACACACACACACACACACACACGCCAAGTCAAACTGTGATCCTCTCAGAAGGGCAGAAGGCGGACATATTTAGAGTTCAATATATATATGCAATATCTAAACAATGTCATTTCAAATGGTATTCCTCAGCTGTCTTTAAAATGAGAACATGAAACAGAGATGAATTCATACCTTCGGCACGCTGGGGACACTTGAGGGCCTGCGAATCAAAACAAAGATGCAGTTAAGTTTCCAGAATACCTCACATATATAACAACAAGCCCTTTGTCCTACAAGGGCAATAAGGAAGAGTTCTATTGAACAATGCATCCTTTATATGAAAGAATACGAATACATGCTTTTTAACGATGCCCTATACTTCACATTGAGGCTGGATTATCTTCAGGGAGATCAGGAGAAAAAGGGAAGAGACGCCAGTCGAAAGGACCTCTCTCTCTCTCTCTCTCTCTCTCTCTCTCTCTCTCTCTCTCTCTCTCTCTCTCTCTCTCTCTCTCTCTCTCTCTCTCTCTCTCTCTCTCTCTCTCTCTCTCTCTCTCTCTCTCTCTCTCTCTCTCTCTCTCTCTCTCTCTCTCTCGCTCTCTCTCTCAGCCCAATGCCCCGCATTATCATTTCTCTCAGCCGTCCACTCTCGCTCTGCGGATCAGAAGCACGACGAGTTTCGCAATACTTCACGGATCCGCAGAGATGGTGTAATGTTGATTTTGGACAAAGAAAAAGAGGATATGAAACCAGATAGCGAGATAGGAGAGGCCATCTCCTGGCCTGCCAAGGCATGGATACAACATGCCTTGGCATGGATACAACATGCCTTGGCAGGCCAGGAGATGGCCTCTCCTATCTCGCTATCTGGAAAAAAGTCAAGTCCTGGAAATCCTAGATCGTGTTTTGGGAATACAATATGCGACGTTCTAAGCAAGAAAAGCCCCTTCTAATAACAATAACTAGCATTAAGTCTGGATTGTAATCCTCATATGCATTATATTTCATAACTAGACCAAGCGTTCGCTACAAAAGGACGGTGTGCAACCATCACACAAAGTCCTCATTCAACCTCTTGAGTGTTTCCCAGGAAATACTTCACACATTTGCAATATGCAAACGTTAACTCTTAACGTTGTTTTTCTCCTCTAGATCACTGAGGTTTTAGCCTTTTACATTTAGCAATTGTACCTTCCGGCAAACCAGCATTGGAGACGTTTTAACCGTCAACCAGATACTCAAGATACTGTACGTTCCTCCCCCCTCGATCAAGCCTTCAACGCTGTCCTAACACCCGGCGTTACACTGAACTCAGGTGATACTCTCGCTTGCAACCAGTTTAGTGGTACGTCTGTACGGTTGTACTTGAACTTATTCTAGGATTAGGCTTGCCATCGCTGGTGTTAAAAGTTGTAGATAAGACCATGGGGGACTTGTAAGGTGTTCTTACAGGGCTTTTTGAAGAGCTGCACCTGAAACCGATGCCTTGAAACACAACGCGGGCCCGACTCTCACGCACCCATGATGGATGAATTCCACGCAAACTAGATGGCATGCGGCCCACCCGGAAAAAAAACTCTCACTTTCTTATGAGATCTAATATCATGGCGTTAGTCAAGTAAAAAAAAACACATTTATTAACATTTATAAATGCATAAACGCTGTGGCTTTCATCTTTATTTAACTAAATTGTTCATCATGGCTGTGATGTTGACGTTGTTAACATTACATCCATGATGTGTGTTTTTCCAAGTCTATATTGTTCCATATTAGGAATTAAATTATAAAGAGTAATGATGGTAGCCACAGTGGACAGAAATTAATAAAAAAAACATCTCATGTGTAAGCGTGTCTTGTATTTTTAAAAATGTTATGCAACGTCTTGACAATGATTGATACAGCTGCAAGGGTTCCATCCCATAATACTCTCATGATGTCCATTCACATTTCAGTCTGACGAGATGTTGTGGAAACGTTCTCACATTTTCCTGGAGTAAATACATTTTCCATTCCCCTTTTGCCGCAGAGTCAGTTTACGTTGTTCTGACGGAGGAAAACATTACAGTGCTTACAAAAGAAAACAGTTTGGCGATTTTGTTCATGGAAAAGCAATATCAAAATCACTTTTAATGTGAACCTTCTTTTAGGAAATACTCTCTGTCTCTCCTAGGATCCATATGTCCTAATAACAACATAATTAAACCGATGTACTCTAGCGAGAACGTCGGTTTAATTATGTTTTTATTAGGACATATAATATACAGTATATTATACTGTATAGTGACAGTTATCCAGTATTATAGGGAAGACATGTGGCTTAGCTCTAATACTACTCCAGTCATAAAGCATCGGAGCTTCCGGCTGGAGACAGAGGCCTTAAACGAACAACTGGGTCCCGTCCGGCCCTGAAAGAGCTCCACACAATGGGGCTCACATCCCTCCTAAAGCCAACACTGGACCCAGCGAGGTCGCTTCTCCATGTTCATATAGAGTCCCTGCTCTCTCTGTCTGTCTGTCTGTCTGTCTCTCTCTGTCTGTCTCTCTCTCTCTCTCTCTCTGTATCTGTCTGTCTCTCTCTCTCTCTCTCTGTATCTGTCTGTCTGTCTGTCTGTCTCTCTCTCTCTCTCTCTCACTCTGCCCGTCTGTTCCCAACGTGCTAACTGAACAAACACTAGTCAGGGTGGTCCTGTGTACATCTGCCCAGCTCGCCCACACTACACTACACTCTCTCTCTCTCTCTCTCTCTCTCTCTCTCTCTCTCTCTCTCTCTCTCTCTTTCCTGTTTTCCAGACCCCGCCACGACCCTGCTGTTATACACGGCCCCAGTGTGTGTGTGTGTGTGTGTGTGTGTGTGTGTGTCTGTCCGTGTATGTGGTTCAGTGCATGGCGTGTGTGTGTGTGTGTGTGTGTGTGTGTCTGTGTGTGAGAGAGAGAGAGAGAGAGGGGGAGAGAGAGAGAGAGAGAGAGAGAGAGAGAGAGAGAGGGAGAG
>OOFB01024471.1:2500-16057 GCA_900323305.1 Trachyrincus murrayi
TTCGCTCCCGAGTTTCAGAAACTGTCGGCACGCACAGTTGGGACAGACTGGAATAAGATTGTTCCTAGCGGGGTGTGTGTTCTCGCAGCCCGTGCTGTCTTTAAACAGCACATTATAGTCTATAGTTTGTCTTTTTTCTTTTTCTTTTCAAGAATCCACATTTTCAAGATTTTTTTCTTTCGTATCAGCGGGTTCAAGACATATGCGTCCATTTCTTTCTCCGCGGATAGATAGGTTCGAGCGCCGAGGCAGAAGTCACGCATCGCAGAGGACACCGCAGAACCCCGCCGCTTCTCAGTAGACCATCGGTGAAGAAGGTCGGCTATGTGCCGCATGTAGCGGACTAAATACGAAGAGCGCGCGGCGACTTTTACACGTGATACACCTTCTCCGTGCGTCACAACTTTTAACCACATCAAAAGCATCCACACCACAAGAAGGACTCTAAAGCTCATCCAAGTTTGAGAGCAGCAATGCCGCAGGTGGAGATGTTCCTCCTGCTGTTCCTCTTCATTCGGATGTGCGTGTATGGCCAGGACCCGGCGTCCAAGGTGGTGTCCGATCGCTATGCCGTCTTCTGGAACCGCACCAACCCCAGGTACGTCTCGAAGCCCGCGGGAAGGGGACAGGGGTCCACGCAATTGAACTTCGCAATTGGCGCCCTTCGCATCGACCAAAAAAAGTACCGCGTTTAATCAGTCGAGACGCCAGATCCAACTCATGTATAAGTAATAGTAAGCATGTGTGGAATTGTTAGTTACAAGAATTGAAATGTGACATTCGTGCACAAATAGGCCTACGTTTCACCCAGCATGTTTGGTTAAACGTAATATGTGGACGGGCCCAATGGAAATTAAAAACGTGTAATCTTCATATGTTCACAATATGTTAAATAGTAAATGCGTGTTTTGAGCCAATTTTTAGCCTGGGATGAACCCACTGTTTATATAAATCCTAAACCAGTGAGTAGACAAAAAAACTTTTTTTTTATTCCACATCGATGAAACGTGAATGCGTTTTTATTCTCAGCAGCCTTTCTTGTTGGATCACCTTCACATCCCGTGACTCAGACGTTTGTAATGATTCTCATTCATCAAACAGTAGGCATAACGTCACCTCTTGCCCATTTCTTCCTTTGCGTGAGTTACGCCTACATACTATTGTGCGTTGAAGAAAGTACAGAGAACGTTGGGTGTCACATAGGGACGTGCCGCTTTCACTGCTCCAGTCTATAATTATAAAGTATTAGTCCGTCGCCAAATGGCTATCCGATGCATTATTATTGTTACTGGAACAATGCACTCCTAGGCTGGGTTGATGATGTTTGGTTCTTTGGCAGATCCCGGCGTCTTGGGTTTGTTGTAGACGCAGCAGTTTCAGCATGAGTCAATAACAAAATGAAGGTTATATTTACACATGGATAAGAAACAGGTTTGTTAGGCTTTATTTAAATACATATTTTCAAAACACATACACTGCGATGTTGCAGGCTTTAATAAGGGTAACCCTGAGGCACTGAGTGTGCGGCGACTGAAAAAAGACAGGAAAGTGACTAACATACAAATGCAAATCATACGCAGGCATCAAAGGAACCCAGATAACTCAGACCCCGTAACAGTTGATAACATCTTCGAGATGTTAACAGTCTGTCTCCTTCCACTTCTTTAGTACGCCTTTTTTTTTATTGCCGTTTAAGTTTCCCAGTTTAGCTCCGGGGCCCCTTAGCCCAAGGGTTATGGCCCCCTCCCCAATCATTGCTTGGCCCACGCTGAGCCAAACAATGGGGGTACACTTGGCATTTCATCGGAGACAGAGGAAGGCTCCGTGCGGTGCGTGATGCTGTGTGAGACACACACATGCTGGGGTCAGACGCTATGTGGGAAGCGGACGGGCCCTGGGTTAAGTATGGGCGAGCTGCACAGAGGGGGCCCGCGCTCAGGGTCAACAGCGGGGCAGTACCGCAGGCGTCGGGGTCTCCGGCGATGGGCCATGCAAGGCACCCCGCGTGGGCTTTGTTTCACTAGAAAGGAGCTCCCCGGCTAAATAAATGAGTAACTCTAAATGACTGTCTTCTTTTCTCATTCATGGTGCTTAATCTATGCCCCGAACCCGGGCTGTGTAATGTAACCGAGTGCCAGGCTAAAGACATGGGCCTCTGTGACCGGCTATAGAACCCAAACAGTATTCTGCCCTGCTTCCCTGCTGGTTAATGTAACTATGCTCGGCATTGAAAAGCCAGAGACCCGCTGTGGTGTAGTTCAAACTTCCAGATGAGCATCTCTTCCCTCTCTTCTTATTCTTTCCTTTTTCCTCTGTGGCATATTTGACCAAAATAGAGAAAATGGCCCCCAGAGCAGTGGTCCATACTCAGCCATTCATGACATCCACTACGGGGGCTCCAGAATTGAAATGGGAAGTGAGTCGTGAAGAATTTGAAACGGCGAAGATGCGTTCCTGTTTTTCTATTGTGTCACGCACATTTTTGAGTTTCATTCTCACCCCCCTAAAATAAACCCCACAAAAAAGACAAAAAACTAACAAAAGACAAAAGAAATGACGACAACCAAACGTAAAAAAAAATACCCAAGAAAAAATACAGAAAGGGTCGTCATTTGAGCCGTCTTGCTGTGAAGTTGCATGTGGTGTTTTAATGCAGTTTAAGCAGCTGAATAGGTTACATACATTTTTTAAAGGAATATTTAGCCACATCCTGTGTTATAAATGTGCCCCATTGCTGTAGATCTAATTCAAATGAAACAAGAAGAACTCCAGCGGAATATTGAGTACACTGTTCTCTATGTGCTTTCTCCCTGTACATTGTTGGAGACCAAATGTAATTTTTCTTTTACATTTAATTCCGTCAAGGGTAATGACCACCGTTAATGTTGTTTAAAATGGGTCTCATTTCACAACGACCAAATATCTAATGGAATTTGGTCGCAACTAATGTGAAATTAGAGAGAGTGGGCTGAAACCAGACGAAAACAGTATCCAAAGAGCTTCGTGATGGAACATGTGCAGAATGCATGTGAGCGGAATTACACATATGTTAATTCTCATGATCACTTTCTGTATCATGAACAAAATTATAGAATAAAGCCTGCATGTGGTGTAGTTACCGCTAACAAGAAGCTATTAGTGAATTCCCTGCTCACCCTCTATTTAGCAGCTTCATTAAAACCCAACAAGGGCCCATATGGTCCGCATGCAGCCATTGCCATGGCCCAAGGTGTTTATTTGTTGCTGATAGGTGGGATCAACAGAGAATCAGGACAGAGTTCCGTCCCTAATCTCCCAAGCTGTTTGTGTCTCCGACGCCATGGAAACCGATACCCCTCGTCATCAAACAACCTCATTGG
The DNA here is from genome assembly GCA_900323305.1 of Trachyrincus murrayi. NCBI lineage: Eukaryota > Metazoa > Chordata > Actinopteri > Gadiformes > Macrouridae > Trachyrincus > Trachyrincus murrayi. The sequence continues at coordinate 5,860 of OOFB01024471.1, forward strand.
GTGGGACTAACGAACTGACAGCTGGAGAGGGACGGATTCCAGAATTCTGCAGGAATCGTGTCACCCCAGGGGAGTCTCTCTAAGCACTGATAATGCACATCTAAAGCTTCCCACAACAGATGCAACATATTTTTCTCTTAACACAGTCAGAGATTTCGAATGCACTGTGAAAGCAGCCCTCCTCCGTGGGTTTTGTAACAGTAGCCGGCGCTTTCACTATATCTCACTGATCAGTCTTTTAGATAGCTGCCGTTTAACATCCGTTGCTGTTTCCACCAATTAATAAACGGGAGAGGGGTTTTCTGTTGCTTCTGACCTCATAACCCTCTTCCTCCTTCACACCCGCACGCACACAAATTGTCTCAGAGTGCCCGACTCCAATAACCTCCGTTGTTTACTTTCCTTGCGCTTCTTACTTTTTAACCTCCACTTAAGGAACAATGCAGAGTTTTTCACTCGCCGCTAGGCCGGTGTTGTTATAGTTTCCCATCGGCGTTGTGAGTGGCTCCGTGTGCATTGTTCCCAGTGTTTACCCTCGTTTTCCCTCTCTGGCTGTTCCCCGGCTCCCTGCTGCTTGGTTCCGCTTGGATTAAAAAAGAAAAAGAAAATGGACACAAAAGTGGCCATATCCAAATATTGACTGGATCTCAGGAGCACAGCCCTCTCCCAACACTGGCCCAGGCCGCCTAAAAAGGCTACTATTGTTCCTGTCTTTCTCAGTGGCCCATAGCTGCCTTTTAACTGTGCCTATCTAAATAGGCTGTACAGAAGAGTGGTGGATGTGGTGCTAGGCCGGACAATATGGATTAAATATCATATTGCGATCATGTTGATAGATAATGCAACAATGGTATGACTTGCGATTTGGCATTGGCATCCCTGTTACACTTTTCTATCTACTCTGCTCTTTGTTTTGTGTACTAGCCCCATCGTTGGTGTGTATTCAAGGAATGTTTTCCCTCAGTGTCTCTCCCACACGTGTACTACTCCTAGAGTTGTCACTTACCCGTTATTGTTCTTGTTGGGTTTGACTGAGAATTATATTCTCCACGTTAAGTTTACTGTATTTAGTGCCTGGCGAAAAGTCGGCTTTGTTGCAGTTTTTTTTCCATTAAATAGGTCCTTTGTGGATATAGTAATGCTATGATATATTCATATAAATTAAATATCCGCCTAGTATGCAACCCTGCGTGACCTCCTTAGGAGCATGAATGTGTTTGAAGGAGGTGCAGCATAAGGGGCACCTATCAGAGGAGAGACACATCGCAGGGGGTGGTGGAAGCTTCCGGAGCAGAGTCTCGAGGGCAAATCACACAAAGCATGGTTATGAGCCGGGGTGTTAGGTCAGAAACCTGTCTGTTATAGGGGGGGTTCCCTCGAATCTTACAAGAGAAAGGTTACACCCAGCCCTGATAGCATGATGACCAGAAAAATGTGTTTGAACGGCCCACAAAATTAATACACAAGCAGGGACAACTCCAGACTATGTGGTACTATTAAGAGGAAATTGTAGCCGGGTCTATAATTTGTTGCCTGCTCTAAATTGGCAGGTAGTAAAGGGTTAGAAGCTGTCATAAAGAGAGAAGAAAAGTTTTATGGTGTAGAAAACATCCATCTAATTAAAGGGTAAAAAAAAAAAAGCCGGGCATTGCAGTGCTAGACACCTTTAACTCGAGAGGCACTGCAAACAATGTTTATTACATGTAATCGTATATCTTTCATGAAAAAAAATGTCTGCGCACGGGCTTCAAATTACGTTGTGCACGTTTGAAGGTGACCTGTGTACCTTAAACGCCTGAGCTCTTGAGTTGGTTAAGGCCGTTTTCATCTACTCTGTCTTTCTGTGAGAGAAGCGTCCCCCTGTGGAGAGGTCGGCCTGCTCTACGACCCTTCATGTAGGGCAAAGGTGTCTTATTGCTTTGTCTGCATTCAAATGAATATGCCCAGGCCTTGGGGCCTCCCGCCTTTGATTGGCAGGAGATACAGATTGGAGTTTGCTACAAAAGTGTGCCCGTTGTGGATAGATTTTTTTAGCTTTAAGCATTTAAATCCCCATATGACCGTATTTTCAATTAATTAATTGCTTAAGAATGAGTCCGATAGTGTTTTTTATTATGGTTTGGATTTTATGGCCCTCCCTTTTTAACAGTCTTTTTTACGTTTAATGTGAGGTTTATTCATCCTTGTACTCTTTGTAGTGAAGCCAGCTTTTATGGCGGTGGAGGTATGAGCCGAGAGTTCTGCTTTTGATATGCGCGACAGTCAACGGATTAGGGGGTGGGAGGGTGGGGGCAGACTCCCAACTCTTTGGACCTAATCTCACAGTTTCACTTGAGTGCACAGAGGTTCACTTTTCTGCCGCTTTAGTCTCGATGGGGCTTTTTTTATGTGTTCTGTTTAAATGTGAGTGGTGAAATGGCATCCCCTGTGTCTTTGTAGGCACCGGCGAGGGTATTAGCAAAGAGGCTCTAAGGGGCTTAAGAGGTCAGCCCTCCTTTTGTGTAGAGACACAAAACACTTCCTGTGGGACCCTTCACCCCTCTCTGTTCTTCTCTCAGAAAACCAGGCCTTGCCTGACCATTCACATTAATCAGCCTGAGCTCCTAATGACTGCAGTGAAGCTTCTGAAAACTGCCTTTTAAAAGGGCCTAAAGAGCCACTAACCCTGCTAGCCGACCGGGCAGCGGCCACTCCTGTGAGCGGCAGTGCAGCTCTCTGGCAGGCATGCTCTGGAGAAGCTCAAGTGGAGATCTCAGGTGGCACTCTGGCCTGGCCTTCTCAGGTCCATTGGCTGAACGACAGTAGTCAGTAACAGCATGGATCCCCACCACATATAAGGTACACCAAGTGCCAAACCACGAGCTGGAACATCTCCTAGAAAATACCGTCTGCAGCCACAATGATGTTTTATATGCCTTCTATTTTGTGGAGTATCCTCTTGGGCAGGCTGGATCTAAAGGGGGCTTTTGTGCTGCATTCTACATATAAGTATTCAAATGTGAGGAGGAATGAATTGATGACAGACTTAGTAGTAGAAGATGGAAAGAGTGTTCAGTGGGAAGAAAATGCAGGAGCAGCAGACACAGTATCCACTAAAGTGGGAATTTGCCAAAGTAGCATAATCATTTTACAAGTAGGTTTAGTATACGTGATGGATTATGTTATTCTATGTGCCACATTGGTGTGGTCAGGTGTTGGTAGGTTTTCAACACATTTATGGTATACATTTTATTTTGATTTATGGTAAAGACAGAAGCAGTGAGCCTGAACAGGTACAGTGATGCATACAAATGTGGATTGACCAGAAAAACATGCTTTATAAATGACCAATGTGTTTTCATTGACAAAACTCCAATATTATTCGAAAATTTGTGACTTTTTTAATGATAATTTGTTGTTTATGTTGGAGGCTAGTCTTTGTGAATAATAACTCAAATCACAGTGTTCTTACTTCATTCCCACAATAAAAATGTCTACACATTATCCAGGTGTTTTTTGATAAAGACTACTGCAAATTATTTAAGGCAAGTGAAGTGTGTAAGACTACTGTCTTAACTTGCCCAGTTTTAGAAATAAAAAACAATAAACAATGCAAAATTGTATCTTGATTAAAGTTTATCAGTGCTACATGTACCATGCTCAAATATGCACCGGAATACAATTCCTATGAAAGTTCCTTCCTAGTTGGCAATTGGCAGATTGAAAATACGTATTTCTGAACATAAAGAAAATGGTATTTGAATGTGTCTGAGGGACGCTTGTTTTTTCATGAACTTAGCGTGACTTTGTGTTACCTTTGGTGTGGCCTACTGGTCCAAGGAGACACAAAGTGTTTCTTCCGATTGGATTTGAGCACATTCGGCGCTTTGGGACCCATTAAAGATTAAAATGCTGTTTGCGATCTCACGATAGAGCTTAGAGAGGAAACCTTGACACGCAACCAGGAGGAATCCAGGTCAGAGCCATCACAACCTTAATACACTGCTTGTTATTGGTAATGCTCAATTGAAAAACTTTTCATTCATCCGATACATTCATGCTCTTATTTGGCCTGTGCTCCTTGGAAGAATGCGAAACACGTACGGGTATACAGATTAGAATCTGCCAGGATTTGTATGCTTTTCATAACTTTCATGACTTTTTTTCTATCCGCACTTTCTTTTTGCTGTGTTCAGGAGCGTTGAACGAAGGCAGCCATTTTCAAATGTGACTCCATTTTGTGTCATGGAAATAAAACTGGGTTACGAACCTCTTTTCTTAATTTGCAAAGCACGCCGTTTGAACACTTTTATTGCACAATTGGCGTAGAAATGATTATTGGGAAATAAATCTTGAAGCTACTTGTGATACATCTGTGTTTAGCGAATGAACTTTGCCGCACGTAATCAAGGCAAAGCATATTTCTTACTCTTAACCGAACATAATGTAAATAGACAGTCACTGCTGTGATTGGGTTATGTTAGAAGTTCATGCCGTAATCAAATTTCGGGTCCATGCCCACATTGACCAACGCCTGTATCATGGCCATGCAGTGCTATCTATGTGAACTGGCGCTTTTGGCACTCGTATCACTAGTGGTGGCGACACAGTGGGAACACGCAGGCAGAAGCTGTGGATGCCCGTGCCGAGATGATCTCCCTTTATGTCTTGGCTCCACCAGGGCCCAGAGTTATTCTAGTGCATAATTGATGAAGGAGTTAGAATAGCAGAAGTAATGCGATGAGAGGGTGCACCCAAGCGAAGCCAGGGATCGCGTGTGTGGAGCAGCAAACATTGCAGGGGACGAGAGGAGGGCATCTGGAGTAACAGGTCCCTGCACACAGAATCCATCCAGCCAATCACAGCATCCCTCTTCCAGCCAATGGGATGCCTCGGTTTGAGTAGAATACTACGTTCCCGATGAATCAAGCCGAAGACTATTCCGTTAATAGGCATTAATGTTAGCTAGGCATTAATAGCTAGTGCTAGCTATTTTTTTGGCGAAGCATAATAGTTAGTACAATTACATTTTTTATGTGTCCCTGCAGGGCTCTGTAGATGAAGTTGTATAGATTTCATTGCTTATTTCAAGTTGCTTGGCAAGCAATGTTTTGAGATGACATTGGGATGTTGGATGTGTTTTGCCTCGGAGCTCAGTCCCTCTCCCCTGCCTTTGTTCCTTTATCATGTAGTAGTCGGAGGTTACCTTTTGTGAGAGGGCAAGAGCGGTGACAGGGTGTGCATCACACCTAGACGAGCACTTACAAAGGAAAGGATAATAGTCGTAACAACTCTGTATTGTCTTTTAAATAAAGAAGCCCGGGTCACAGATCAACGTTCTCGTCCAACTTCAAAGTAACCCGGCGAGGAGAGGGAAAGAGGTCACAACAGAAATGTTGAAGAGTAGGTCCTCTTACTCAGAATACCCGACCGTACCTGGGGTCTTTGGTGGGGTCTGAACCCACTGTGTTTCATTATGTGTGAAGTAAGGACATGCACTGGGCTTTAAGGGATGCGTCTGGCTGGGTTGTTTTAGCTCAACGCTATGTTTTCTTCAGAAATACAATCCAGAAGTATTCAGCATTGATAATGATATTCATAAACATACTCTAAATACAGTGGTATCATTTTATTTTATTTTAATTAATCTACTTTTTTTATAGACTTGGTACTGGCACTCAGTGTTTCTTTTTTTTATCTGGGGCTATTATTAGTTGATTTAATTAGTGTTGTTTTTCATCGAAATGATTTGTAACGATGGTAAATAAAATTTCAATCAATTCAAAAGTTGACTTTATTAAACATTTCAGATTTTTCTATATTCTATAATATTGTAACTTACAACTTACAAGAACTTTTTTTTGCACAGTACTATTTTTGGCATATTCAAAACTAAATAAGTTGTAGATAAAAAATAAACATTTCCTTTTTTAAAGTTTGCTGTTTTAACAAATGTTAGTAAACCAAACACCTAATACTCCCAATAGTAACATGGTTGTATAGTATGGACATGTTAACACCACATGTTAAGATGTAAACAGTGTATTATGCAAAATATCCCCCATGCACTACAGTGCTACATTGCCTGATGTTTGTTCTCTACCTAGCCCAAAGATCAGAACTGTCCAGGAAAGCACTTAGAGTCTATTGGACCGGGACTTCAGCTATTAAGATCATAAAATCCCACTCATAAAGATGTTTTATTTGTTTCCTGAGTGCGTAGGCTGCTGCGGAAGTTTTTATGGCTCTGGTAATATTTCTGTCTCTAGATGGAGCTGAGTTATGCTCTGAGGAAAGGAAAATATATGGCTGTTTTTATGATTAGTCTAAATTAGTCCAGTAATTATCTGGTCTTTTTCAAAAGCTTGTCATGAAAAGCTTGTACAAAATAAGCAATAATAAAATAATGATAAAATAAAATAAAAAATGAAGAAACACGATTAATAATAATAATAATAATAATAATACTACATGTAAGTATGAGGAATTTGTGCCATTGTTTTAATGGAAAAATTTGAAAAATCATTTTCTTGGTGAATTAACAGTAGTTGATAGAAGTCAATAGAAGGATATTTAAGCAATATTTATTTTTTGTTTTTTAGCTCAAATTAATATGCACAGGATAGAATACATATAAGAGTAAAGCAAGAAGAATAAATACAAATAAGAATAACAAAAATGTAAAATGCAATTTAATACAAATGGTTGCATTGAATATTGACAATTTATTTATGTATCATATTATAGCTCCAAATGTTTTCCATGTCTATAAATATAATTATAATAATATTGAATAATATTAATAATATAATAATAACTACAATAATATAATAATAATAATAATAATCGTAATAATCCTACTCTTACTATTTTTTATTATTATATTATTTTCTTCAAACAAATATTAAGACGAACATACGAACAACCTAGGCCTATATCAATTTGATATTAGATGCTATTTAGCATCTAATATCATCTAATAATAGTTTCATTCTTGTAGATTAAATACATGATTTGATTTGTTTATCTATTATAATCTGATATTGAGCCTTGTGACTTGTTCTTCATGATTTATCACTGTAATTCACTGTCATTAAGCTTAAAAGTTGGTACATTACAAGAAAATTGGCATTAAAGGACTTAAACTGTCGATTTCATTCATTCACGGGCGGTTGGTGGTTTTCCAACCGCGGTTTGGCCATTTCTGATTATTTGCACAAAAATAAAGGAAAAATAACTAATTGTCTGGGGTCGGAAGGTGCTGTAGAGCTTTGACAACTCCTTGGAGTCACATGGTCCACCCAGAAGTAGTGCTAGTAGGGTCTAGACACGCGATACACAAGGGGCTTAAAGAAATGTGCCGGAGAAGACGTCACACACATTTACCATCCAGCAAGCCACTCCTGTATGGTGAAGGCAGGCCTACTCTCAATCTTGCCCAGCAACCAGGCAGCGTAGTGCAAGACGTGGCACGGTGGTGCACTGACGTAGCGCTCGTGATGCTGTTCCACACTGGCACTTTTCCACTTGAAACAAACCAAAAAAACCACAATCTTTTTTTTTTCACGATCGAGCCCACGGGTAGCTTTAAACTTGATGATTAAAATCCATTTTGTTAATAATTTCCGGGTGGATGTATTTTGCACGAGACCTCTGCGGGCGGTAGTATCTGGTGCTGGCGTGACCCACAAATGTCATCTGTGTTTGGTTAAACCATCCTGTTTTTCCATTTGGATCCCAAAATGTTTGGAGCAGCACAGCGTTGGAACTACAATGCAGTGAAATATGCAAATGTCTTCCTAGCGCAACTGGGGTGGTGTGGGGTGGGGGCCATGGGGGGGTGTTCTTAAAAAATGAGGTTCAACCCACAACCTGTGGCAACCAATGAGCTGTAATCAAACTGTGGTTTCATTGGCTGTGAGGCAAAGATAACCAAAACTGTGCCAGATACACCAGGGTAGAAGCAACCTAGTGTTCTAAATCTGTACCCTTTGCCTAAAGGGAGTCGGGCCCCTACTGCTGAGTTTATGTGACATGGCAGCACTAGCTCACCTTTAAGGGACGTAAACGGAAGAAAGAACCATCTTATTAAATCAACATCTGTATTATCTCTTCACATTCAGGCAAGGGCATTGACACACAAACATGCACAAACACAAACACACACACACACACAAACATGCACAAACACACACACACACACACACACACACACACACACAGAAACACACACACTTACTCTCAGCCAGTAGCAGAAGTTGACCTACTGCGCTCCTTATAAACTGCAGATTAAGGGTGGGGGGGAGGGGTTGTACTGTAGCGTCGTAGCACTACAGCGCTGTGCTACACCCTCATGTATGTTCAACTGTACGAGAGTCCTTCTCTGGTTTGAATGACATCACCAGTCTAAAAAGGGAGTACCATAGCTTACAGTAGGGTGAACTAGTGCTGGTAGACGGGGTGTGTGCGGTGTGCACTCGTACCAACGTAAAGGCCGCGTGTGTGCTATGTGTACGTGTATGGAGACGCTGGACGTATTCAGCCAGGGCCAAGACAGAAATTAAGCACGCACGCACATAAATGCACAGACATACACACGCATGCACACACATACACACACACATGTACGCATGGGCATTCACACAAAATCATCAATCACACACACACGCACTGTCTTGCAGACATGCACATGGGGGGAAAGAGCCATCAGGAGTGTCATGTCATATGTTTATCATGTAAATCAGCTGTTTGATCATATCTGGCGATTAATGAGCCACGAGAGCTGTTTGAGTTGAGTACAGCTTACCAGGCACTCGTAGCACTAGCTTTAATCTACCTCTCCACTTCCAAATGTACTGTCGTGTTGCACCGGTATTCCCACGCATGTGTTGTCAACACCTCAGCAGGGAGGATTTTATAGCAAATACATATTCCAACAGTTGCTTTGACTAATTAGTTCTCTGGTTTAAGGAGTTGCTAATCGCTAAAATCAGCTGGTGTCCCATTTTGTTTGCCATAACAAAATGGCGGGTTCTTGGGCTGCCAGGGACGCATGATGTGCCTGTCCAGACACCGATCAGCACGGTTCTAATACAACAAGGTGGGGACTGTCTCGACAATTCACACCCTCCGTTTTTTTAATTACAGTTTAAATGAGTCCCCCTGAGGAAATGTGGACGTGCCCTCACACGAACTGATGCAGAACAACAGACCTATAAGAAGAAGTCCAGTCAGATTAATACCTGCAACACGTTTCTCATAATGTAATATGAGATACGTATCTCAAAAAAGCTTGCTACTTCTCCCCCCCACACCCCCTGTTTTTGCAGTAAGCCTCTGGCTAACACCAATCCAGACTATGGAAAATTGAATGAAAATCAAGGAAAATGAAAAGTTCTGCACTTTTGCGAAAATATTCACGTTTTGCACTGAGAAACACAGCAGCACAAAAGAAGGAAAAGTATCTCACTTATCTCGAGTTATAAAAGACAAGATACCAAAAATAACAAGTAACTGAAGCCCTTGCTGTGCGTGGCGTGCCCCCCCTAGCCTCGCCGGTCCCTCCTCCTAAATGTTGCTGCTACCGGCTCCTTTGTCCCACTCCAGAATGGAGGTGACGCGTGTGAAACCCAGCGTTGATACCGGCGGCCCGAGGGTTCATTATTCACCGCTGTTCTCACAGAGCGAGGGAAAAAATCACTCCTTTGTGCGTAGGAAGAAAGCCGCCTTCCCCTGACCTCATGAATGCGTGGTGTAATGTCAAAAGGCCCCTGAGGTTTGTGTGCTGGGGCCACACCCACTTCGCCACGGAGCGGTGGAATGGGACGCACAATGTATGGTCCTTGACATACCTAGCGTCTGGGAGCGTGGTTTTAAAACTGGACACGGCAGTTTGATAGTAATAGTGTATCACGGGTCAAGCACATGTTCTTGAACCCCGTATTCTCTACCACAGAGAAGGGTCTCGTATCTGCCGCTATCGCTGCCGCGATCTACCGGAATCAGCCGCATATTGTTGCCTGAAGGCTGCGGGGAGAAGTTGTTGCCGTTTGGTAGGCGTTTAATTTGTTCGCCTAGTCCCGCCGATGGTCTCATCAACGTGTTCACTTGAGACGCGTCCCACTCCATTTTGTCCTATGGAGATAGCGCCGCGGCAATTTCAGGTATAGGGGAGGGGCCAAGCTCCCGACCTCGCCGCAGTTTGCTGCCGAGGGGTCTT
>OOFB01024477.1:0-12315 GCA_900323305.1 Trachyrincus murrayi
GCAACCTGTCAATCTCCCTCCTGTAGGCAGACTCGTCGCCCTCAGAGATGAGTCCTATGAGGGTGGTGTCGTCCGCGAACTTCAGGAGCTTGACAGACTCGTGGCTGGAGGTGCAGCTGTTCGTGTACAGGGAGAAGAGTAGGGGGGAAAGAACGCAGCCTTGTGGGGAGCCAGTGCTGGTGGACCTGGAGCCAGAGATGTTTTTACCCAGCTTCACATGCTGTTTCCTGTTCGTGAGAAAGTCAGTAATCCACCTGCAGGTAGAGTCAGGCACTCCCAGCTGGGAGAGCACGTGCTCCAGTGTGTGCGGGAGGATGGTGTTAAATGCAGAGCTGAAGTCCACGAACAGGATCCTGGCATAGGTGCCTGCGGCGTCCAGATGCTGCAGGGTGAAGTGGAGGGCCATGTTCACAGCATCATCTACAGACCTGTTGGCTCTGTAGGCAAACTGCAGGGGGTCCAGTAGTGGGTCAGTGATGGTTTTGAGGTGGGCTAACACCAGGCGCTCAAATGATTTCATGGCTACAGAGGTCAGTGCGACGGGCCGGTAGTCATTGAGTCCGGTGACCTTTGTTTTCTTGGGGACAGGAATGATGGTGGAGGTCTTGAAGCAGGCTGGTACATGGCATGTCTCTAGTGAGGCGTTGAAGATGTTGGTGAACGCCGGGGACAGCTGGTCAGCGCAGTACTTCAGGATGGAGGGGGAGACAGAGTCCGGTCCGGCCGCCTTCCGGGGATTCTGTCTCTTGAACAGGCGGTTCACGTCCTCTTCCTGGATGAGGAGGGGCCGTGCTGCAGAGTGGGGGGGGGGGGGGTCGGGGGGGCAGCCCTCGGGGGGCCAGGGTTGCTGCTGGGGTGGGGGTTGGGTAGAGGGGGTTGATGGGTGTGGGGTGGAAGGGGTTGATGGGTGTGGGGGGGAGGGGGAGTCCATTGTTTTTCGAATCTATGCCATAGACATCGTATGTGACATCCCATAAAGGGCTCTACTTCCTGTTTGCTGCCATAGACATCGTATGTGACATCCCATAAAGGGCTCTACTTCCTGTTTGCTGCCATAGACATCGTATGTGACATCCCATAAAGGGCTCTACTTCCTGTTTGCTGCCATAAACATCGTATGTGACATCCCATAAAGGGCTCTACTTCCTGTTTGCTGCCATAGACATCGTATGTGACATCCCATAAAGGGCTCTACTTCCTGTTTGCTGCCATAGACATCGTATGTGACATAAGGACATGTGCCCATAAAGGACAGTAGAGTCATGTATAACTTCAGCTAGCAACCAACTAGTGACACTTATTGACACAGGACGGTTGTTAGATGGCCATTAGCCACATTCTAACCCTAACCCTAACACATGAATACAGACACACAGCACCCTAACACATGAATACAGACACACAGCACCCTAACCCTTACACATGAATACAGACACACACATTATTATTAATATTATTAATAGTAGTATTGTTAATATTATATATATTATAGTATTATTATTAGTAGTAGTATTGTTATTATTATTATTAGTAGTAGTAGTAGTATTATTATTATTAGTAGTATTAGTAGTAGTAGTATTAGTAGTAGTAGTATTAGTAGTAGTATTGTTATTATTAGTAGTAGTAGTAGTATTAGTAGTAGTAGTATTAGTAGTAGTATTGTTATTAATAAGCATGTCATGGTCTTGACAGAAGTTTTTCTGACCTGCGCCGGGAAGGAGTCTAGGAATTCGACGAGTTGGAAGGCGGAGTCTTGGACGGCGAGTGCGGCCCGCCTGATGACCCGGTGCAGGGACTTCTGGGACTCCTTCAGCAGGGCCTGGAGCCACACCTCCACGCTGCCCTCCGCCGCCACTGGCCGCTCCAGCTCCACCGTCTCGCCCTCCCGGGACCGGACCGCCGTGATGCGGTCGTAGATCTGCAGGATTTATGGGATTCATGGTGTTTGGGTTCTTGTTACTTTATGATATCGTATCCTATATCGACTATTCTATCTATTCTAATATATATGCTATAGGATAGGACTATTCTATCTATTCTAATATATATGCTATAGGATAGGACTTTTCTATCTATTCTAATATATATTAAATTATATAGTGGTATCTATTCAGAACACAGAATTAGGGTTACAGGGAACATTTTTTGGGGCTGTCTGTTGATTTAAAGAGCTTAGAGATGTTGAACTCAGTTTACTGTCTCTGGTGTTTTAAGGGTATCAGAAGAGGCTAGCATTGATTCAAATGTGTTCTCTATCCCTATACCCTTATGTAACTTGACCGTCAGAATGAGCAATAGATCTGGTCCCTACTCAGAACCATGGACGTACAATACAACCTAGACGTTTTAACGGTCATTGATACATTACGACCAATGACCAATTGCGTAAAAGTGACAAAAATAACAGCGCTAGCGACGGTGTCGTCGCTAGCGGCGGTGTGACTCTTGCCTTGTCGTGGAAGCGGACGCTCTTGATGTTGTCAAAGACGTTGAGGAGGTGGGCCTGGATGGTGTGTGAGTCTGAGGCCTGGCCGAGTATCTCCAGCAGGGCCGGGTCGGAGACGAAGAAGAACCGCGGGAACAGAAGTCGCTTCTTCTCCAGGTAGCTGCTCGCCAACACAACAAACAGATCAAAACAGCCATTATCATAATACATGTTACATACGGCTATCTTGAAAGAAGACAAAAATGCTTACACTGCAATAATTGTTTCCACGAATTGGAACATTGATTTTTCTCCCCTACTTTGTACTCCTTGGTTCCTGTCCAGTAGTAGTTTAGTTTAGTTAGTTTCCTTCCTGCCTTTATTTCTTCCACTTATTTTAGATTTTTGATTCTTTGGTTCTTACTTCTTCCACCTTCATTACTTACATCCTTCCTTTTTCATTCAGTCCTATTCTTTCATCATCCCTTCCTTCCTCCCTTACTTCCTTCCTCTTTCCCTCCCTCCCTGATTTGGCATCTCAGCCATCTCAGCATGTTTAGTTTTCCTAGTTTGTACTTTCCCAGTCTGTGTTCTCCACCTTCCTCCTCGCTCACCCAGTGAGTGACTTCTGGCAGATCTCCAGCTGCTCCAGCAGGTGGGGCAGCAGCTGTCCCATGGTCTCGTCTCCCACACACGACTGCACCACGTTGGGCAGCTCGTGGGCCCGCGTCATGATCTTCACCCACGACTTGTCGATGTTGGAGAAACGCTTGGCTTCCTATTTAAATTAAACAAATCAGGTTATGACATATTGCTTTTGTTTTTATTTGGATCCAAGGACCATGGAATTAATTCCCCACACATTGAACATTGCATCCTGGTCACCGTTTATTAAAACCCCAGCTGTGGATATATGGAGATGCTAAATCTATCCACAACAATTGCATGTTCATTAAATCGAGTTGAGAATACCTCAGGCGTAGCAATACAATGTGGAGGATTCAACTGAAATTCTCTATGAACCCAATCTGGACAGAATTAATGAAGAGGTATACATCGATGAGTGATGAAGACGTGAGTAATGAAGACGATGAGTTCTGAAGACGATGAGTGATGAAGACGAGTTCTGAAGACTGTGTTTGTGGAGTGTGTGTGTAATGTGTGTGGTTGGTGACTGGTTTAAGCAGCCTCACCTGGTCTGAGTCAGACTGATTAGACTCTGGGGGGGTGAGGCTGCACACCTGTGGGTCATTGGCCAATCGAGGCCCACAGGTTAAACCAGCCACCACACACACACTCAGGAGGAGCACTAGCATGTCAGCACCACCTGCTCTGCCCGTTCAAACTACCTCAAACTCTACAATAAACCGGTTTAATCATCATCTGCCTGTCCTGATGTTGGAGAAGCCCTGAAAAGCCAGGGCAGTGGCAGGTAGCAGGGGGGACTGCTACAGTGTTGTTGGAGGAGCCCTGAGGGTCGACTGCTACAGTGTTGTTGGAGGAGCCCTGAGGGTCGACTGCTACAGTGTTGTTGGGTCGCCTACTTTGGGAAGCTGTTTGGCGATATCTCCCCCCACAAACACGGCCTCCAGGTAGATCCACAGGTTCTGGACGGTCATCCAGTTCTCTATTATGTCCGTGGTGTTGGACAGATTCTGGACCCACTTCTGAATCTGCCCCTTAAACGGAGTGTTGTATCTGGGGGATCGGCAATAAATAAAGGTTTATTAATTGGTATACAAGGAGATGCATCAATTGTACTGCATTATGCATAATGATAATGTGTGGCCAGCATTATGTATCCATTGGATATATGGATACATATTATTTTAGTTCAGTTTGTGCAGTAGTAGTGTGCTATTTTCATATTATCGCCTGTATTCCAAATGAACCCCAATACATAACATGAATTAAAAACAAATAACAAAACAGTAATATATATGTATGTTAGAGTATTAATATTATTATCGCAGTGTAGGTCGGACCCCGAGCCCGAACACAACGTACCAACACCGGCAGTACCGACCCCGGTAGTACCGACCCTGGCAGTACCGACCCCGGCAGTACCGACACCGGCAGAACAAACAAAACCCTGAAAGAAACACGGCGGACGCTGAGCCCCGCGAGCCAAACCTGTTACTCATGAGGGAGCCGAGCACCATGAGGCTGTCCTCCAGGCTGCTGATGACCTCCGAGGCGCCATCCCCCCGCAAGAGCAGCTCGCCACGCATCTTGAAGTTGGCAAACGTGAATGTCTTGTTGTCCCACTCGGCGATCACCTGCTTCAGCTTCTGCTCGATGTCTCGCTCTTTCACCGCACTGATGCAGATGTCCTGCACCGCGACACAGAACGAGTAACAAGTCAACGGTTTGAAAACAGAACAAGTATGTAACAAGTCAACGGTTAGAAAACAGAACAAGTATGTAACAAGTCAACGGTTAGAAAATAACAAGCATGTAACAATTCAACGGTTAGAAAACAGAACGAGTATGTAACAAGTCAACGGTTACAAAACAGAACGAGTATGTAACAAGTCAACGGTTACAAAACAGAACGAGTATGTAACAAGTCAACGGTTAGAAAATAACAAGCATGTAACAAGTCAACGGTTACAAAACAGAACGAGTATGTAACAAGTCAATGGTTAGAAAATAACAATACTAATGAATCACAATCACCAATCAACCCACCAGATACTTTAGTTATGATGATATAACTATATTATTAGATATGAGGATATAACTATATTATTAGATATGAGGATATAACTATATTATTAGTTATGATCATATAACTATGTTATTAGATATGAGGATATAACTATATTGTTAGATATGATGATATAACTATATTATTAGATATGAGGATATAACTATTATTAGTTATGATCATATAACTATGTTATTAGATATGAGGATATAACTATATTGTTAGATATGAGGATATAACTATATTATTAGATATGAGGATATAACTATATTATTAGATATGAGGATATAACTATTATTATTTGAGGATATAACTATATTATTAGTTATGAGGATATAACTATTATTTGAGGGTATAACTGTATTATTATTTGAGGATATTGTGGTTAGGGTTAGGCTATGGCAGAGGGGCCTAGTAGCAGTGTGTGGTTAAGGTTAGGGTTAGGGTCCTCTGATACCAGTCTAGGGTTAGGGTCCTCTGATACCAGTCAAGGGTTAGGGTCCTCTGATACCAGGTTAGGGTTAGGGTCCTCTGATACCACCAGTCTAGGGTTAGGGTCCTCTGATACCACCAGTCTAGGGTTAGGGTTAGGGTCCTCTAATACCACCAGTCTAGGGTTAGGGTTAAGGTCCTCTGATTCCACCAGTCTAGGGTTAGGGTTAGGGCCCTCTAATACCACCAGTCTAGGGTTAGGGTTGGGGCCCTCTGATACCACCAGTCTAGGGTTAGGGTCTTCTGATACCACCAGTCTAGGGTTAGGGTCCTCTGATACCAGTCTAGGGTTAGGGTCCTCTGATACCAGTCTAGGGTTAGGGTCCTCTGATACCACCAGTCTAGGGTTAGGGTTAGGGTCCTCTGATACCACCAGTCTAGGGTTAGGGTTAGGGTCCTCTGATACCACCAGTCTAGGGTTAGGGTTAGGGCCCTCTGATACCACCAGTCTAGGGTTAGGGTTAGGGTCCTCTGATACCACCAGTCTAGGGTTAGGGTCCTCTGATACCAGTCTAGGGTTAGGGTCTTCTGATAACACCAGTCTAGGGTTAGGGTCCTCTGATACCAGTCTAGGGTTAGGGTTAGGGTCCTCTGATAACACCCGTCTAGGGTTAGGGTTAGGGTCCTCTGATACCAGTCTAGGGTTAGGGTTAGGGTTAGGGTCCTCTGATACCACCAGTCTCACCTCGATCTCCTCTTTATATTTCAGCAGCGGAGCTTCCATGATGTTGCAGAGCTTGAATGTATCGGTCTCGACCTCGAAGGTATGCCCAGTCACCTGGACAGACAAAATTAATTGCAAAAATAGTGAATAACAATTAACATGAATTCACTTTTAGGGAGACTTTCCGTGTGAATGTGCATCAGAAACCTCAGTAATCCTCTTCCAATGGCGGCTCATCATGGCCCGGCTGGTCATGAGCTCCAGCAGGGGGCAGCACTCGCTGAACTCGTCGATGGTTTTCTTCAGGTGCAGGAAGGCCTGCCACTCCTTAAGGGCGCGGGGAAGCTTCCGGCACCTGGGGGAGACCAGGGTCGTCATGGTTACTAATGGGATATCCTGATGTCCTTGTTGTACACAGCAAGGTTTTTTTGTCAGTCTGCAAGCTAGCTCATTATCAAACTTCAGACATTGCAAAACATTGTGAAGAAGGTGTGGTGTGTGTGTGTGTGTTTTTGCGTATTCAACTCACCTGTGCATTGACCATCTGACCTTTTTCTTGTTTAATGGCTCAAATGTTTACCATCTATAAATATTTTAGCCCTTCAAATATATATGTATGCAATGCTACCTCAGTAACAACAACACAGTTATCATTATCTCATTATCCCTAACCCTAACCTAACTAACCCTAACCTAACCCTAACCTAACTAACCCTAACCTAACTAACCTTAACCCAACTAACCCTAACCCTGACCTAACTAGCCCTAACCCTGACCTAACTAACTCTAACCTACCCCTAACCCTTGACAGAAAGGTAAATTAGGGGTGGGGGGTTACCTGCTCTGGAAGTCTAGTAGCTGGTCGTTGACCTTCTCGATGTGGACGTCGGCCCAGAGGACGTCGTGGTAACCGCTGACCGTGTCGATGACGCTGTTGTACAGGCCATACAGCTTCTGCAGCAGCGTCAGCTGCTTCCGGATCTCCAGTAGCTGAGGATGCTGGGTAACAGGAAGTCCAAACAGCTCCTCGCCACCAGTGTACGTCATGTACTTCCTGAACAAGTTGTCGAAGCGATTCTGAGATGACGAGAGTTCAGTTTTATTTGTGTCTGCTTATTTTTAATTTTTTTTCAGGATTTGTAAAAATATTTTTAAAGTAGTAATCTGACTAATAAACTATTAAGTAAAGCAAAGGAATACATTCTAAAATATAATAACCAAAAAATAATAATAAGCATACTGCCAGCTAAAAACCTACCAACCCTAACCCTGACCCTACCCACCCTAACCCTGACCCTAAACCTGACCCTACCCACCCTACCCACCATAACCCTGACCCTACCCACCCTACCCACCATAACCCTGACCCTAACCCTACCCACCCTAACCCTTACCCTAACCCTGACTCTAACCCTACCCATCCTGACCCTGACCCTGACCCTACCCACCCTAACCCTTACCCTACCCACGCTGACCCTGACCCTACCCACCCTAACCCTAACCCTTAACCTGACTCTAACCCTAACCCTGACTCTAACCCTAACCCTGACTCTAACCCTTACCCTGACCCTAACCCTGACCCTAACTCTAAACCCTGCCGCTACCCTGTTTACCTGGAACATGATGAGTCTGTCGCTGGCATCCTGGGGAGCTAATCCCTCAGCCATGGGGCCGTCCTGCAAGGCACCGGGTGACACAAGGCCCAGTTACTTAATCAGGCCATGTTAGTTACACTGTGTAATCACAAGTTACAGCATGGATACAAGAAAGCAATGAGTTTTGTGTGTGTGTGTGTGTGTGTGTGTGTGTGCATTAGGGCTGAACGATCATTGATTATTTTGACAGATATTGCAATTGCGATATGATTCACTATTAGTGGGAATGATCATTTTTGAATCACAATTTTCATTTTCACAAAAAATTTGGGGTCTATACCAAGCTGGTTTTCTTACAGTACTTCATTTATAATGCTGTTATAAATTTACATTTACACATTTTACCCTTATCAAAAAATTGCAGCTCCTGCGATTTGGATATTGCACTTGGCCATATTGCGATTTTGATAATATTTTGATTAATTATTCAGCCCTAGTGTGTATGTCTATATCTCTGCATGTCTATATCTATGTGTACGTCTACATCCGTGTATTAACGTCTTAATGTCTTAATGTCTAACCCTAACCCTAACGTCTACATCTGTATATTAACGTCTACATCTGTGTATTAACGTCTACATCTGTATATTAACGTCTATATCTGTGTATTAATGTCTACATCTGTGTATTAACGTCTACATCTGTGTATTCACCACCTTGTCGTAGTCTTGGTAGAAGTGGTGACAGTCTTCCAGGAAGGTCTCCACGTTGTCAATGAGTTCCCCACGGAAGTCGGGCTGCAGGGCGGCCAGCTGGTTCTGCACCTCGGTGCTCCGAGAGAGCAGCTTCTCCCAGGTGTAGCGTAGCGTGTCCACCTTCTCCACCTCCTCCTTGGCCACAGACTGCTCGTACTTGTGGAGCAGGGCATAGGAGTCCTGAGAGAAGAGGAGGTCAAGACACACAATGCTGCTATTTCAGCCTGTCCTGTGTGTGTGTGTGTGTGCATGCGTGCGTGTACGTTAATTATATTAATGTGACAGTATATGTCTACCTAGGGGGTAGTGGCAACGTGTGTATATTTGTGCATATAAGTGTGTGTTGTACACTATCGTTGGCATGAATACAATACAGGGATGTCTCTGATCGTGTGTTTCACTATCAAAGGAAATGAAATGTTGGGATTCATAAAAACACCTGGAAACCAGAGACCTGAAAATGATACACTGTGACCTCCCCTCATGTACCTCGATAGGTCCCACTTGGAAATCGATGGAAATCTGGTGCTCTCTGATCTCTTTGAGTGCTGCCATGGCGATGCGGATGTCGTCCAGGTCTTTGATCTGCCGGTTCAGCTTCTTCCCCGCTTCGTCTACAAAGGCGAAGATCTGCTCCATCTCCGAGCGGTACTTCTTATTGCAATGCAGGCCGTACTGCATGATCCAGCTCTTGGTTTCTGCTGTGAGGGACATCTTCAAGTCCGCTAGCGCAAAAGGACACACGAGTCGGACTTAAGTGGCCATTATGTAATAATATGACTTTCCAGTCATATTATTCCACCTATTCAACAATGAATGTCAATAATTTAAAAAAAGACAAACTAAATAACTAATTCTGTGAGTTATTTTACATCCAAATGTAATAAATAAAAAAAGTATTATATGATGTTCAACATAGTAATCTATTTTACGAAACATTGTCACTGTTACTAAACAGGTCTTACAACATCCCTCATTATAACGCTCTTACAACATCACTCATTATAACGCTCTTACAACACCACTCATTATAACGCTCTTACATCACTCATTATAACGCTCTTACATCACTCATTATAACGCTCTTACAACACCACTCATTATAACACTCTTAACACCACTCATTATAACACTCTTACAACATCACTCATTATAACATGGGAATTTGTTTCCACCACAGTGGTCATCATAAAATCAGCCAAACGGAAGTGGATAAAAAAAAAATCACAGCACACCATTAATTAAAAGGTAGGACTGTAGCTGGCCTATGAAATGATGAAATACATTAAAAAAAGGTATTACATACCTTTTTATTGAATTATGAATTCATATCCTAAAGTATACGCTATAATATTAGCTTAGCACAACACACAGTTATTAGTTAGCTATTCAAATGTGAGGAGCATTTAGTCCCGTGAATGTTACAATCAATCATGCATATTTAATAACTAATGCAACTATGAATATTCATGAGTCTATGAATATTCATGAGTCTATGAATATTCATGAGTCCCCTGCTGTTGTGTTTTCAAAATGTCCCTCTGAGGTCACCGTTTAAGCTGTCAGGAGAGCTGAACCTACCTGTTCTACACTCATTTTAGGGTTAGGGTAACGCCATATTCAACTTCTGGAACAAGTCACCGTGATTCTACTCAACAGCAAAGAGGTTCACAATCTCTTTAATGGAGGCATATTCTTCACCAGATTTGAAGAAAAAAAATGCCTGGCTGCCCATTGCTTATTTTGCAGTATTTTGTGTGTGTGTGTGTGTGTGTGTGTTAAACCCTACCTGTAAAAAGGGCCAGAGCTCCAACGGTAATGTACTCTGGTTCGCCGTTGATTTGGAGCTCCAAGTCTCGGTAAGAGAGGATCTGGCTCTCGAACTCAGAGAGCGAAGGGCTTCCCTGACTGAACCTAGAGTCATAAAAGAACACGGTTCACATTAGTCACATTTCATCCCTATACTCCCATAAGGTGTGACTGTGTGCTGACTGGGTCACCTACTTGTGGATGGCATCTTCTCGGTCCTGCCTCCAGATGTGATGGTACCGACCGAGCCTCCCCAGAGCTGACAGGACCTCCTGAGGCAGACCAACGTTTTAAAAAATGATTGATTTAGCTGTTTTTTGTTTATTTTATTGAGAGCAAGGGTAATATATTTCAAACAATATACAACATACAACATACACCATTTTTTAAATATATTATATAAAATATAGTATTACAATTATTTCGTATTTATATTACATATAAAAACATCTTATATCTTATTTAATGTACTGTATCTATTTAAGATCGTCGATTCATTTCTAACTGTCATTATTTCTAACATTGATTTCTCTTTGTCATTGGGCCCCAGGTGAAGGATCAACACAGGTCTGTAAAAGGCTGATCACCTTCTTGTTGGAGTTGATGGAGGTGCTCAGGACAGACACCAGCTTAACGATCTCCTTGTTCTCAGACACAACCTTGTAGTAGTTCTTGGCTTGGAAGGGCAGCGCCTGGACCGCACGCACCGACATGTCGGAAGAGCTGCCGTCTGGAATAAGATTCAGATTAAAGTTAAGATCAGGAAGTGGAGAAGATTGATGCAACACTTTAGCATGCGGTTGTAATCTCTGGTCCAGTAGTCCTGTTATTACAGAACTTCTGGGCCGGAAAAACAAAACTGAAAGGGAGTTTCCTGTTTCGTTATGGAGATATTCCACCGAAGAGAAACTCATTCGCGCAAGTGGATGCAGCTTCCAGAAGGGTATTTTAATAATTAAGTAGTAGTAAGTAGTAATGAGTATTTCTACAGTGGCCAGTCTACACAGTTTTGATCTGAAACATTAGAGACATTTTAAGAACGTCGGTGACCGGACAGGATGTCCGTCTTCAGGGAAAAGCTTACTAGTGCCGGCTGAGTTTGTGTTGTGACTTGACTTGAGATTAGTGATCAAAATCTGATTTATGAGACGAATGCTGTGAGGGTTAGGGTTAGTGTGCCTTCATGTTTAACTTTTAAATGTCCTCATGTTTCAAGGATTTGTCTCGTGGGACCAATGAAGGAATAGAGTAAACCAAATGTATGAGGAATATTCAGTTTATATATTATATACATACAGTTTTGTATCTGTGGATACAATAACAGGAATAATAAGAAGTGCATTTATACTTAAATTACATTGGACGCTGTGCTGAGGAGAACAGGAAAACATTACATCATTATTCAAGAAGGGTTTACACACACACACACACACACACACACACACACACACACACACACACACACACACACACACACACACACACACACACACACACACACACACTAACACACACATCCAAACACTAACACACACACACACACACACACACACACACACACACACACACACACACACACACGTCCATTCTTCTTGAAGACCCGTTCTTATTCTTATGACTGGAAGGGATTAGAGTCATTTTCCTAAATGTATTGTCACATGAAAGTCTTTTCAGTATTATCTACTTCTACTATTCTGGTGTTTTTATCTGCTTCTACTATTCTGGTGTTTTTATCTACTTCTACTATTCTGGTGTTTTTATCTGCTTCTACTATTCTGGTGTTTTTATCTGCTTCTACTATTCTGGTGTTTTTATCTACTTCTACTATTCTGGTGTTTTTATCTGCTTCTACTATTCTTGTTTTT
>OOFB01024482.1:0-10553 GCA_900323305.1 Trachyrincus murrayi
GAGAAATAGTAGTGATGCCCAGCCCGCTGCCTCTCTACCTGACGAGCTCAACACCTTCTACACATGGTTTGAGGCGAGCAACACCATTTCTTCTGTGAGGCTAGCTGAGGACCAGGACGATTGCACCCTGTCCCTAACTACGGCTGACATGAGGCGAGCTTTTAAAGAAGTAAACCCACGGAAGTCACCAGGGCCAGATGGCATTCCAGGCTGTGTCCTCAGAGGGTGCGCCGACCAGCTAGCGGTGGTATTCACCTCTATATTCAACCTCTCCCTGAACCAGTCTACAGTCCCCACCTGCCAGGACCACCATTGTCCCCGTACCAAAGAAACCTTCCATCACCTGTCTGAATGACTACCACCCTATAGCACTGACTTCTATCATCATGAAGTGCTTTGAGCGGCTAGTCAGAACCCACATCTGCTCCACCCTTCTTGACACCTTGGACCCCCTTCAATTTGCATACCGCCCCAACAGATCTACGGCCATCACCCTGACAGTACACACGCCCTCTCTCACCTGGATAAGGGAAACACATACGTGAGGATGCTGTTTATAGATTACAGCTCAGCATTTAACACTATTGTGCCCGCTAAGGTCATCCCCAAGCTCAGGATCCTGGGTCTTAACACCTCCCTTTGCAACTGGATCCTGGACTTTCTGACCAGGTGGTGAGAATGGGTAACCTCACATCCTTTGCACTGACCCTGAGCACCGGAGCCCCTCAGGGCTGTGTACTCAGTCCCCTCCTGTACACCCTGTTCACGCATGACTGTGTGGCCACACGCAGCTCCAACGTCGTCTTCAAGTTTGCAGACGACACCACCATCCTGGGTCTCATCTCCAACAACGATGACACCGCCTACAGAGAGGAGGTCAGTGACTTGGCAACATGGTGCCAGGACAACAACCTCTCTCTCAACGTCTGTAAGACTAAGGAGATGATTGTAGACTTCAGGAAGCGGCGGGGGGGGGGGGGGGGACGCCCCCATACATATCAATGGAACTGAAGTGGAGAGAGTCTCCTGCTTCAAGTTTCTCGGTGTGTTCATCAAAGATGACCTCACCTGGTCCATGCAAGCAGACTCGGTGGTGAAAACTGCCCTAAAGCGCCTATTCTTCCTGAGGAGACTCAAGAAGTTTGGCATGTCTGCCAAAACCCTGACTGACTTTTACAGGTGCACCATTGAGAGCATCCTCTCTGGCTGCATCACTGCATGGTACAGCAGCTGCACCGCTGCTGACCGTAAGACCCTCCAGAGGGTGGTGAAGACAGCGAAGCGCATCATCGGTTTCCATCTACCCTCCGTGCAAGGCATCTACCACACACGATACCTTAGGAAAGCACGGCAAATCACAAATGACTTCAGCCACCCAGGCTTTTGACTATTCACACTGCTGCCGTCTGGTAGACGTTTCCGGAGCATTTGGGCATGGACTACCAGACTGACCAACAGTTTTTTCCCACAAGCCATCAGGCTTCTCAACCAGTGACACTAACCTATTGATCATATTGATCGCTGGTCACTTTACCTAATTGAATGTACATATCTATCGGCACTCCTCCACTTTATACTTGTATACTTATAATGCTAGTGTTTATTTATCTTATTATGAATTTTTATTTTTTATTTTTTGGCCCTTATTCTGTGATTGTTCTACATATTGTGAGCTTGCCATGTCACAAGAATTTCACTGTTTAGAATGACCCTGTGTTATACTTTGCAAGTGATCAATAAAACACTTTGACTTTGACTTTGAATTGTGAAAGCTAGCTAGACATTTGGCAGTATGCTACGATACAATATGCCACACGGGCCGTCCAATTTCGACCGTCCCTTCATGACAACAGCAGCGGGATTAGAGAGCTGGTGACTCTGCTGGCTAACTTTAGCTTAGCCAGTGGTGCATTCTAGAACATTCAATGGCAGTTTTTCGGTGCTGGATTTCGATCATGTAGCCCTCACTCAAAGTCCCAAACCGAAAGAAATAAACCTTTCACAGAGATATAGCCAATACTTTGGTGAACATTTCGGTATGCAGCTATTGCTGAGGCTAGCAAGTTTATGCTCAAAGAAAAAAAGGGATATCCAATGAATCGTTGCCCGACTGGTCCTGGACCGCATGTCGAAACCTAGATGTATCGGCCATATCTGGGCTCCCCGCTTTCAGAACAAACCAAATCAGCCGGGTTAACAGTGCAAAAATGTAATATGCAGTGATTCTGAGACCGAACCCCTCAGTTGTGACGTAGTAGTATCTACAGAAATCAAGTTTAGCTGTGGCAAAATGAAATAGTACACAAAACCAACCCTTACCATAACTATAAAATACAAAAATACAAAAGTGTATACTACACTACACTGTAGGCTACATAGTTTAAAAAAAAACATATCAAAGTTATATAAACGAATATTGATTGTCACAAGCCGCCACTGCTGACCAACTTCCACCATTGGTCCCTCCCACCTGACACACTAAATTTGCATCCCTGCCAAGAACATATACCTACAGAAGACAAGCAACCTTTCAAACACCGTCATCTAGTAGCTACCACCTTGAGAGTTTCTATTACTTATTATAGTCTATGTTATTCTGTATATTCAGATCTGTTCTATGTAATGGGCTGCTATTTTACCACCAGCTGTGAGGGTGATTAGTCATTACAAAATCGATCTACTGGTGACATCACAATATTTCCAGCCTACCAGTGGTACAGTCCAGGGAGATGACTGGCGAGTTGATCCATCTGGGTGGATGGTCTCACTTGTGATGTCACAAGTGGATAGCTTTTGATAGATTTTGATAGATTTATGAATAAGTGAATGTGAGAGAGTAACATTTACTCCCGCACTAATCAGGGTCTGCCGCCTCTGAAAGGACACAGCGCGACCGCATATATTTGTTCACAAATGGAAATATGAATTATTATTATTATGATTACTATCTTTACTTTGTGAATTATTTATTGCTAATTATTTATTTTATAGCAATAGTGAATGATGCGGGTATTCAAGCCTCAATATGGATCACCCCTATGTATTTAATAATGGTATGTCCCAGTTCTTATTTAATCTCTCGATGTAGAGTTAACAGGGTCATTGTCGCTTGGGCTGGGCAGACCTTAGTTCTCTGACTCCTCTTTTTTTTAAGTTTATTTAGCAAAGTTATTTTTGTTTTGCAGTTTTTTCATCCATCCATGAGGCCTCTGTAAATATTTTTCATCTGCAAGTAAAAGCAAAATAATTGGGGTCTAACAAGGGAGACAGTGGTTAGGGGCCATAACATTGAGATGGACCCCTGGAAGTTGCAGTCTAACAAGGGAGATAGTGGTTAGGGGCCGTAACGTTGAGATGGACCCCTGGAAGTTGCAGTCTAACAAGGGAGATAGTGGTTAGGGGCCGTAATGTTGAGATGGACCCCTGGGATGCTATGTGTAGGTAATTGCTATGTAGTTGAATGTATGTGATTATCAGGTATAGTTACATAAGTGATGATGTGGAATATAACAAAGATATCATATCGGTATGTAAGATTAGATTATTCTTTTAACGTCTCTTGTGATGCATTACATTGTAAAAATCGTGTTCATGATCGTTTTTGTCCGTTTTCCTCAGTTCTCCAAAGGTGTCTTCCAGACTTCATCCCTCTGAATGGGACGCTGACAGTGGCCAACCAGACCAGGTTTAAGGACGCACTGGACACCGCTCGCAGTGTCACTGAACTACGCCAAGCTGCCAAGTAACACGTTCTGTCCTGCTGCTTCTTATACGTTTTGAATTCAATCATTTGAAATTGTTTTTTGAAACACATCGAATCGATTATAGATGTATTTGTTGCAGGCTTTTTGAAGACATACAAATACATGCATGTATATATTTTGTGCATCGATATTGTTATACACGTTTACTTTGTCGCTAAATTATCTTGCTGCGACTTAAATTAAAGTTTATTTGAATATATTCTATTGATTCAGTGTTTTTGCCTCTACGTTTCCTTTGGGCAGTGGCATAACAGGGCTAGTGGACACCAAGGAGTTGGGCATGAAGATAGTTGAGGATTATGCTAAATCATGGCCATGGATACTCATGTAAGTGCACACACAATTTCACACAAATTAAATTTAATAAATATATTTAGTAAACTGATGCCAGATTTGGATTCATACTTACGTCTATGGCTTGACAAAAAACTGAAATAATTTGTGACACTCACCTATGTAGGATAGTGGATATAATGTTAACACATGATATATAAGATTGTGCAATGTGTGTGTTTGCAGTGGTCTGCTGATAGCTGCAGCGGTTAGCCTAACCTTCATCCTCCTGCTGAGGTTCACAGCTGGGTTACTACTTTGGGTCACCATCATCACTGTCATGCTGCTACTTGCATATGGTATGCATTCATATTACTGTTATCCTTGCTAATGATAAACACAACAAGTTTGTGTTCATACGGTTGTTTTATGGGAGAAATTTAAATGTTTTTGTTCTTTTATGCACTGCCACCTACTGGTGATTTCTTACATTATAATTTCCAGGCCTCAGTGACAGAGGGAGTGAGAAAGGTATATGTTGTGTAGTGTGTGCGTGTGTGTGTGTGTGTGTGTGTGTGTGTGCGTGTGTGTTTACTGTTCATAATCCAATGTATACTTTATATAGTATGTGTGTGTGTGTAGTTGAGTAATAGTTACTGCTGTGACTGGGCTGGAAATAGATCTGTTGATTGGAAGAGTATATCCTGAAAACATAGCTAAGATGTTCATGTCTGAGTATAAATACATTGTGTGTTTTCCTCCATCTTGTGTCAGGAATGTGGTACTGCTCTAGCGAGCTGTCTGGTCTGGGGGGGAAACTCGGTTCCGATGTTGCCATTGTTGAAGTTGGCCTTCAGACCGACCTACAAGTCTATCTACAGCTGAGGCAAACATGGATCATATTCTGTAAGTTACCCTCTCTGTGTGTGGATCAGTTTGCCTTCCTATTTGTCTGCCTACTGTCTAGACAACATTCCAGCTCTATAATTTTTTTTCAGGCTTTTGTACAACAAGAGTGCAATTATTCAGATTTTTTTTCTCTCACTCTTCATCACTCAGTGGTTTTACTCGGGGCGACAGAAGCTTCCATCTTGTTGATGTTGATCTTTCTCAGGGGAAGGGTCCGTGTGGCCATCACTCTTCTCAGAGAAGCTAGCAAGTATGAGCACTAAACTTGTGTGACAGATAATTATGTGACACATTCATCCTCAATTTGATTAATTGGAAAATCAAGAATTCATGGTTAATGTTGAATAAAGGTAGTGATTATTTATTATTTGCCTACCTCATTACCATTAAAAAAAGGGAAATATTAACCATTACTGGATCTACTGAAGAAAATACAATAATTGATAAACAAAAATGCATTATTTTTAATGAATAATTCAAAATAAAAATTATATTAAATTACTATATGATTCCACCAATTTTATTCTTCCAAAAAATTGCGATGGTAATAAATGTCTGTAAATGCGAGTTAATGTCTACACATGACTGTTTTATACATTATGTCTTTATATTAGTCATACACCAGTCGTTTCTGGTAATTATTGAGTTATATAATGCATGAATGATCATACTAGTAATTAATTAAACAATTAAAAAAACAAGAATGTTTATTTGGCTTTCCTTGCTTTGTTCTCCCTTGTACAGAGCTACTGGCTACATCATGTCCTCCCTGTTTTATCCTCTCATCACCTTCCTTCTGCTGGCTCTCTGCATCTCCTATTGGGTGGTTACTGCAGTGTATCCTCTCACAACCAACCAATGACACGTCTGTGTCTCTGTGATAAGCATCAGCAGCAGGCAACCACGTTGAGCAGTTGAACAGTCTGATCAGCATAGATAGAGTCCTGCTAGTTTGTCAACATGAAATGTTTGCAATGAAAAATGAAAGGTGCTGTAGTTAAGGTTCATAGAGAGCAGCAGAAAAGAGCATAAGATAGCAAGATTTTGAAACTAAACAACCAAGAAAACGTCTGCTCCCTCTCTGCTCCCTCCCTCTCTGAGTTTCTCCGCCATTGAGAAGTGTTGCATTTCACGCACCTGTGATTGACAGGCCAGATGGATTCTCAGAACCAATCGAGGAAGAGATGCCCTGATGTAGAATATGTGGAGTTAAAAAGGTCTGCCATATTTCCTCCCTAACCTTGAAACAACTCAACAGATTTCTAGCTTCCTCAGGTGAGGCTGTGTACAAGGTGATGTCCCCAGATGTCAGCTGTCCCTATGCCAACAGCACCTGCTCTCCTGAGGTACACACACACACACACACACACACACACACACACACACACACACACATATGTATGTATGTATGTATCCTATACAGGAGGCATTGGAGGAAATAAAGAATTCATAAATAAGGCAGACATATTCATTAAAGCAGGCATGGCAAGTTTTATTTTTTTTATTTTCTTTTAGCTTGTAAAAAAAATTCTGTAAAACTGGTCAAGTATTAAAGCTAGTCATGTCCTTACCGTAACTAGTCTTTTAGAGCTAAACACAGCTGAGAACTAGCTTCAGCACTAATCCTGTCCCCTGTCCTTTGTCTCGCTCCTCATCAAGACGTTCAACAAGATGTCCAACTCGTCCAAAGCGGTGGCGGCTCTGGCGTCGTGCGAGGGTTCCCGGTGCACGTTTGCCTTCTACGGCGGCGAGACCCCCTACCACCGCTACCTCTTCCTGCTGCAGCTCTTCAACCTCGTGGTCTTCCTGTGGCTGGTCCACTTCAGCCTGGCCCTGGAGCAGTGCACCCTGGCTGGGGCCTTCGCCAGCTACTACTGGGCCAGGAGGAAGCCCTGCGACGTACCCCCCTGCCCGCTCTTCTCCTCCTTCAGCAGAGCTGTCAGGTAGAGAGAGTGTGTGTGTGTGTGTGTGCACGAGTGTGTGTTGTGGCACTTTTCACCCAGGGAGATCACACTTTGGCCTTGGAAATAACACTAGAACACCAGAACGGAAGGTTTAATAAGGGATTCATTTGTTTGAATTGTATTGCCTCTCATGACGTCACAATGTACAGTGTAATTAAAATATACAGCTTTCACTATCATAAAACCACACTACAGAAATACAGTAAAATATGCATAGTAGTTATGATAGTTTATGAAATCAAATGTAAAGGTTGTGGGGTAGAAAACAGACTAAAGGTCTTCCCAGACCGGGGCGATGACAACATGTGTGTTCTTCTGTCACAGGGTTGTTTATAGTCACACCGATAGTGTCTGGATTCCCTTATTCTCTGCCTTATGTGTTCTCTAAATAGTGTGCTATATAGTGTTCACTATATAGGGAATAGGGAGTGAGGGCAAGTGAGTTCCTGGGGGCGGTCGCTGTCCAAGCTGCTGAAGGCCGTCCCCAGCCAATGAGGAGGGCTTTGGCAGCCTGGTCACTCCACAGTGTGTGGGTGTGTGTATGCATATATGTATTTATGTGTGTGTATATGTATATATACGTATATGATTAATGTATTACAATAATAATAAAATATATACTACACACACACACGCAACATACTACACACACACCAAAAATACAGGTAGTACATAGATGTAATGATGTGTGTGTGTGTGTGTGTGTGTGTGTGTGTGTGTGTGTAGGTACCATACAGGGTCTCTGGCTTTCGGCTCACTGATTCTGTCAGTGGTCCAGCTCGCCCGAATACTGTTAGAATACCTGGATGAGAAACTAAGAGGTTGGTAATACACATACAAAGAGAGATGTTTTGCCGTCTCAACAGACAGGAGCGGTTGTACGAGAGATGTAGACAACCGTTCCACCTCTCGAGGTACAGTGTACGCCACATTCAATCTAATTGATGAAAGATAGGTTCTCGTCTAGACAGAATCTCCGCTTGTCAACCAATATAAAGCAAGGCACATCTCAGTTGTGTTATTAAACATGATTCATGACATTATCCAAAGTAATTTAAACTGGTACACCACGGTCACTACGTCTCCACCCATGCCCAGAGATTGTGCAAACCATGGATGTGGTACAAACCTGAAACCTGTATGTGAGTGTGCATATCAAGTGGTTGTGGGAATCTTTCATAAACTGCCCCTACGTATAAACAGGCGGAGACGGTTGTGAGCACATTGTGCCCTTTGTGTAAACAGATGAGTTTTTCAATCCAGACCCAATCTCGATTCAAAAACGGTTGTAGAATCCAGATATTTCTCTGGTGGTGTGTATCCAGGAGCTGACAACGTGATAGCCAGGTTCACACTGTGCTGCCTGACATGCTGCTTCTGGTGCCTTGACAGATTCATACGCTACATGAACCGCAACGCTTACATCATGGTGAGTTATCTGATTGTGATGGAAGTAGTTCGACTTGTAGCAGCAGCCACTGGTTTCTACTCAAACACCCTGTTTAGTCTAGGGGGGGGGGGGGTAGCCAGAATGTATGTTTGACATTACCTGGTAACCCACAACGGCCAATAACAGGTAACTCATGCAATAGCATTTAACCCATTGAGGGCAATTTGAGACCATATTTTCATATTATCCTACGTTTTTAAAACTTTTAAGTGATAAGTTGTTGTTTTAGGGTTTGGTTTTCCTTTAAAAGTTTGTGTGTGTATGTGTGTATGTATATATATTATATATATATATATATCATTTATATATATATACATTTAGCATTTATCTTTCTTTTTAAATAAGCTAAATTCCAAATGGCAATAGTGACACAGCTGTCATTGTCTCCCTCATTCAGGTGGCCATCTACGGCACAAACTTCTGCACGTCAGCCAGGGAGGCCTTTTTTCTACTGATGAGGAATGTTGTGAGGTAACCTAAACAGCATGGAAACATGAAAGAGGAACGACTGGCATGCATCTGCACTATAGGTTTTTCACTGCAGCAATCTGCTGCAATTAAAATGTGATTTCCTGAACCTTTTCTCCACAGGCCGAATTTTTTGGGTGGGTGAATGAGTTTTATTTATGAGTTACACTGTCCAATAATGTGCTTAAGAAAGTTGTGAAATGTTCAAATGCAAAGGTTTAAGGAGCTAAGAGAGAATGTAATAACTGGCCTCCTGAATTCTGGGGCTAGACTAGAGGCACCCACCACCCAGCTAAATGTCTCTCCTACTCCTCCCTACAGGGTGGCTGTTCTCGACAGAGTGACCGACTTTCTGTTGTTTCTCGGAAAATTGCTCATCGCATGTGGAGTTGGTGAGTCACAGTAGTAGCAATGGTACTTTTAATCCTTTGGGATCCCTTTTACGTTGGTCATTTGTTTGGTTTGTTGGTGTGTGTTGCAGGTGTGCTGGCATTTTTCGTCTTTGACAGAAAGTTCACTA
This sequence comes from Trachyrincus murrayi, assembly GCA_900323305.1. NCBI lineage: Eukaryota > Metazoa > Chordata > Actinopteri > Gadiformes > Macrouridae > Trachyrincus > Trachyrincus murrayi. The sequence goes on from OOFB01024482.1 coordinate 9,349, forward strand.
TTTTCGTGGAAGTACCCGATCTCAACTTTTACTGGGTCCCGATAGTGGTACACATACACACACACACACACACACACACACACACACGCACACACACACACACACACACACACAAGTGGAAGATACAAAAAAGGAGAATACATGTCACATAAACAAACTTGTGGTTTGTCTGCTCAGTATAACCCAGACACATTTAGTCCAGCTTGACAACTTCGACCAACAGTTGTCTTTGGGCATATGCATACAGCATGGGACACTTCCTGAGAAGGTGCTCTCTTCGTGTGGTCTTTGTTTAGGGATTCACAGAGAAAGGAAAGCACATGATCCCACGTGAGCCTATTGGAGATCCTGTGTCCACGCTCACACACTTTATCAACATATGTGTTGGTGACACTTAAAACGAACCAATAGTTGAACTACTGACACTAAGTTCAGAAAGTTCACTATTTTCGTGTTAGTACCCAATCTCAACTTTTACTGGGTCCCGATAGTGGTACACACACACACACACACACACACACACACACAGATATGATCAAATATGATAAAAAATGTAGCCGACATGCAAATGAAAACAACCATACCAGAAACTAAAGTCAAGAAAATCCAATACTAATCTTTTCACTGTGTTCTTCCTACTAGACGGTGTTCATGGGGTCCTATCTGATCGCTCATGGGTTCTTCAGTGTCTATGCCATGTGTGTGGACACGCTTTTCCTCTGCTTCTGTAAGTGACTCCAACAAGTGGCGTAGTGATACAGTAGTTGTGGAAAACATTCAAAACAAATTCAAACATTGTTGGCAGCGGAAGATTTCATACTGTAGTTTTCATACTGTACATTGAAACTTTTATTTTGACAAATGTACCACTAATTGTTACCAACTGTCCTCTCTCTGACCAGGTGAAGACTTGGAGAGGAACGACGGCAGCACAGAACGGCCTTTCCTTATGTCACCAGGGCTTCACCAACTTCTGGGAAAATCCAGTCTGTCACGGTAGCATTTTGTTCCCTGGAATCGCACACATTTTATCAATCAGACAATCAGCGTGACACAAGCATGTACAAACAAGTGGAAGATACAAAAAAGGAGAATGCATGTCACATAAACAAACTTGTGGTTTGTCTGCTCAGTATAACCCAGACACATTTAGTCCAGCTTGACAACTTCGACCAACAGTTGTCTTTGGGCATATGCATACAGCA
>OOFB01024496.1:0-12801 GCA_900323305.1 Trachyrincus murrayi
TTAGGTCTGGATGTTTATTTTGTAAAGTATGCAAATGACCAACTGTAAGATCCAGCTTATGACTCAAAAGGACAAACTGAATCAGCACAACAGGATAATAAGCTTATGTGTTTCAGACAGGATGTCAAAGCGCTGGGTCTGTAAGTATCCTGTCAGTCTCTCTCACCTTAGCTGGTGTAAAGGTGACTTCCATATGAAGATGCCACGGGCAGATAATATATCATTGAACAATACTTATCTTTCGGTTCTGTAAAAACAAAAAAAGGTTTAAGATCACATTGTGATCAAAAATGTACATTTAGGTCACAAAACACACAAACACATTACAAGAAACAAAAGAAAAAAAAATTTATCACACCGCAAGCACAATCCCCAAGTCTTCTCATAAGACTGGTCCACCCTGGTGCTGGGTCCGGGGGTGTTGAGTCAGGACAGCAGCTGAATAACCTCTCTGGCTCTGTGTATCTTCTGCTCATCCTCCTTCTCCCAGGGGCCGTCTCCTAGGCTCTTCACCAGAGCCTCTGCCTTCTCTACCGTCGTATCCCTGGCCGCTCCACGCAGCCCTTCGATGTACATCAGCAGCGCAGGAAAGCTCTTGTCCGGAACCTGGGGAGACAAAAGCAATGCAAACCTCCATACTGCTGCCCTGGAAAATACACCCCTTAGCATGCCATTCAATATTGTCTTCTTTAATATTGTCACACGTTGTTGTACGCTTACCTTCTCGGAGTCAAACATTTGCTGCAGTAGCCACGTCTGCCTGAGCTTTTGAAATTTCCATGCCGTACGGTTCTCATCCCAGCTAAAAGAGACAACACCATATGGAAGACTGTAGTAAACTGGTTAAAAAACTAACTTTAAGATGTCTCCTTTGCCAGTGCCTCGGTTCATTAATTCCTGTGATCAGATGCCCATATTCTTACCCTGACCATAACATCCCTAATCTCAACTTAAAGACAATAATCAGAGTGCATGTTGCTTACGGAATGTGAAAAAATGTACGTGATCGAATTACCTCTGTGCCCTTCAATTTTTTTATTTATAAAGCTGGGCTTATTCTAAAGTGCCAAATACATCGGCTTATGGTGGTCCGGTTTCCCCACGCGGAGATAACTGGTCGGTTTAGAGGAGAGATCCATGGGAGGACACGTACCAGGTGAGGTAATCCAAGGCCTGCTGGGAAGGCAGGGGCTTAGCTGGTATCACTTTCTCCACGGTCTTCCCCTCTGCTCTTAGTTTGGCCTTTTCTTCCTTTTTCCGGAGCTTCTTGAGCTTTCTCTGGAGAACTCGTTGTTCCTCAGTACTCAGGTCCTCCCGCTCCTCGTCTTGCTCAAGGGTCACGGCAGGGTGAGGTGCCTCTGTAATCTGCCAAAACACAAAATGCTAGTTGGCTTATCTGCACTGTCAGGCATCCTTCATGCATCATTGAAATCCTTTGGCGTACTAGATTGTATAGGTACGCAAAAAATGTATATATAATTTATTTATACATAACCAAACTGTTGTATAGTTATTAAAATAGCTATATCTTTCAATGTCATTATGATAGGACAAATTCTTTGGTTGCTTCAAGTATCATTTCCTTTTTATCACTATATTTTAGTACTACTTTGGCACCATCGATTTCTTTTAGTACTAATGCTAGAACATAAATGCATATTAGCTTTATTTGGGTTGGGTTTGAATCAATTCCTGTTGCTATGCCAGTAGCATAGCAGTTTCCTGTCTACATCCGCTTGAGGTTAGCCTGCTGAGCACTGTTTGTGCCAAGCTGTCGCTGGCATTCTTACACATTTCTATTCAAGAAATTGTAGCTGAAAAGCCATCATTAATGCCTGTTTTAGGGGGCAGGGTCATAAAGTTAGTTCCAAATACCTTTTTTTTATTAAGAGGAGAGCAGTAGAGGCCACAGGGTCCAGCGGTTACCACAGAGCTTCCATTCATCAGAGAGGGAATTCATGTGTTTGTATTGAATATACATTTTCAAAAGCATATTTTTCTACATATAGTATTCACACATGTATCTACTCAAATACATTCCAAGGATTCATTTAGTTAAAAAAAAGAAGAAATGTACAAATCAAGTGTTTTTTTGTTTTTTAGCTTGCATGGAAAAGGGAGGGGAGATATTAGCGTCACGTGGCCATAAAAGTCATTCTGAAGATATGTTCAGTCGAGTACCTCCTATGCACTAAGCATCGCTCAGCAGTGTGACCTCAGTTTGTGGAAAGTAGCGAGAGGACAAGGAAAGTGTGAAATGAAACTGGTAAGTGGAAACACATGTTTGTCTCGAGTTTGTTTCTCAACGCGGAGCCGAGCAAAAGCAGCAGGACGCCAAGATAGGCTTATCGGCGTGAAGAATCAACGCTTTCCTTCTGTGCGTCTCTTGCGAAGGAGAGTTGCGGTATTCATCTGTACATACACCATTCTGTACAGTGTCTGGCTTTCGTGTAGCTTCTGTTTAAGTGAGGAAGTGTAAAATAGAGGAAAACACATGGTTGTGATATTATTTCAAGAGTCACAAAAGATTCCGCAATTCTAAAAACCGTCTTACCGAAAGTGACACCATTTTGTTATGTTATGATACACTAGACATTTGTTTGGAGGTCCAAGTCAAGCATATAATCATAAAAACAAGTCGGATTCACTGTTTTGGTGTTCATCTTATATTCAGGTCAAAGCTTGGTATCAACACGTAGAGGCTGAACTGGTTTCACAAGTGGTTCCAAATCTAAAGCAGTTCCTTCCTTTTTCTTTTTAACTGCAGTCAACCCAAACCATGGAGACCTCTCCCACCTCTCCCTCCCCATCAACACCCTCCCCCAGCCTCCCCACCCAGGTCCTGGACAACTCCACCTCGACAACGCACATCCCCTTTGACGTTATCATTGCAGCCAACGACCTGATGTCAACCGCCAACTACATCTACTCATTCCTCGCCGCGTTGAGCTTGGTCTCCGCCTGCTTTCTGCTGTACAGCTTCATCCAGACCTACAGAGCCCAGCGACGTATGGCCTGGCTCGACTGCCTGTTCTGGGCTTTCTGCGGCTCCCAGCTCCTACTCGTCTTCCTCTCCCTGTCGGCTGTGGCCTACAGACCGCGTTACCTGGAGGCCACGCAACTGGCTTGCACTGCCTTGTCCTTCTCCGTCAATGTGGCCTCCCTCTGCGGCCTCCTGCTGCTGGTGCTGATGGCCTACGTGTTGACCTTTGACCCGCCGTCCCACGCCCTGCTCAGGAGGCCCAGCGTGAGCGTGTCGCTGGTGGCACTGGCCTCCGTTCTGTCATCCGTGGTGCTGGCTGCCGTACGGTGGCCCAGCCAGGCCACCAGCCACTGTGTGGACCCTTTAGCGAACGGCCTCTCGTATGCCGTTGCCAAACTCTGCCTGTCTTTCATAATCCCCTGCTTGCTGCTACTAGGTTTACTGATCGCCGGCTGTGTTCACCAATGGAAATCCAGAGGGCGATTCCTGTCCGGGTCTGAGGAGGGTCCGGTTTTCCTGACGCTGGCTGCGGTGCTGTTGCTCAGTCAGCTTTTCTACAACGTTGTTCTGTTGAGGGAGACGGGCCCGAAGACAGAGCGCAGCGTCGCGTACATGCAAGCGTTGAGTGTACTGAGTGTAGCGGAGTCTGTACTGTTCGCGGGCAGCGCCGTCAGCCTGCTGCTAGTGCTGTTCATGCACAGATCGTGCCGGGAGAGCCTGAAGGGGGCACTGAGGCAGCTCAGGGACTGCTGCCGCAGCCTGGGGGGCGACCAGACCCACAGACACATCACTGCCCCCCACATTGAGATCACAGACACACTACATGACTATAACTCATAGAGCCTAAAATAAACTATCAAAGAAGTGCCATAATGACGAGCATTTAAGGTTTGCTGAACAGTAGCTAGCTTTTAATGTATTCAAACGGAAAGAGTTTCCATTGGAACTGTTCATTCCTTTTTCCTCCTGTTAGCCAAGCTAACAGACATCAATGGTATTGTATGTTCAATGTATGTTGATTGTCTGTACTTGGTATTCGGTGTCAACCGGTTGTCTTTGTTTCACCTGACCAACTATGAGTAACCAAATAAAACACAATGCTGAATAGGCAGAGCTTTGACACTCTTTTTCTTGGAAGCAAGCATGAGTTCTGGGAATGACTACCACCATCACCAACACACTAGCATGGTAAGAACCCAGTGATGAAAATAAACAGAGATTGGGTTTTACGTGATCTACTGGCTCTGTCAATGTATGGCATTGTACACATTTTGTTGTACACAAAATAAAAGCCATCATTCATTACTTTCTCAAGATCTAGGCCTATTTTGACAGTTTTTTTAATCTATTTAATTACAATAATATTTTCCTGTTTCCCTCTTACACCAGTGGTTGAGACCCAATTGATTTAGGTTAATTTGGGATTAGATGGTTTTACTATTCTGACATACATTATGAGTCATTATTATAAATAAATATATATGTGTTCATTTATACATATAAATAAATAAAAAGTATTCTACATGAATCACTCAATACATTTCTTTCATAAACAGTTTTGCAGAATAACCCGACTGTTCAGACTCAATTTTATCTAGACTAAAAAATAACAATAATATAAGGAATCGACAAGGTAAATAAAAACCTGTAGTAAACAAACAAAAACGAAATATATAGTGAAATAAAGGCCACATCAAGACACAGACTTGTTCATATGCCACACTTGTTTAGTGTAAATATATTGTGGCTCCAGTTACCAGGAACTTTACCTGACTCCCATATTTACATATTTCTACTTTCTACATGACAGCTGTTCATGCTCTATGTTTTCAGACGTTTCTTCTACTTTTGCTCATTGCAGCTATGGTAAAATTACAATACAAAAATGACCAGATCTCTTCTGGTTCCTAAAGATCCTGTTTGGACACTAGGCACAATATAAGAAACACTACAGTGTCCGGAACATGCAAAAGTGTAGGTGTGGGTGTGCGCGCACTTCCACTTTTGCTCTACGAAGCCAGTTACAGCAGACTACCAGGGGAAAAGCAGAAGAAGGAATGGAACCTAACCTCCATTGCTCTCATCTGTATGACAACTATCGATTTCTCAACCATCACCATGATGCATTTCAACATGGACAAAAACAAAAGCAAGCAAGTAAGTTGGTTTATTTCTCAAGAGCTATTTGATAGTACTGTACTGTGCCATTTTGATGCACAGTTCAGACAACCGCTGCCGTTTGCAAAGAAATGCATTCATAAAGAACCAGATACAACCAAATTGATGACTCTCATATCCATATTAATAATAATTACCAATAATACTGCCAAGCGAGATAAATGCAAAACCCATGCTCGCAAGTGGCAAACATTACATTTTATGATTCATTTCTGGCAATAGTGACAAATGCATCTGACACCATGACCGCAAAACTAACCACTTCTTTGCCACAATTTACTTTCTTAGGTTATTGAGCGACCATTAACCCTTAAATCTGCATTCATGAAGCAGAATAACTGTGTATGGCACCACAGGATCCACAATTTCAACAAGGCCCTTATATACCCGACACTATGACACACGATCAAAGCGCTAACATGGAACAAACCGTGTATGAGGAATACTCAGAACGTGATCTCAACCTTACTGTGCCACTAAACAGCTCTTTAAGCGTGGTCTCCAGCATCTTGCAGGACCCTTCGGGGGAAGACAATTACTTAATTAGTCTCATCCTCTCCTGCCTCTACACCATATTCCTCTTCCCAGTGGGCTTCGTTGGGAACATACTCATCCTCGTAGTCAACCTGAACCACGGCAGTCGTTTGACAGCGCCCGACCTGTACTTTGTAAACCTGGCCGTTGCAGACTTGATGCTCGTGTTGGACTCCCTGATAGAGGTGTTCAACCTGAAGAGGGGCTACTACGAGAACGCCGCTCTCTGCACCTTCATGGCCCTCTTCCAGCAGGTCAACATGTACAGCAGCGTCTTCTTCCTCACCTGGATGAGCTTTGACCGCTTCAAGGTGCTGACGGGTACCGCGGGCCGGCGTTTACCCCAGGCCCGGCTGAGCTGCTGCCTCATTTGGGTGTCTTCGTCCTTCCTCACGGTGCTGCCTTTCGCCATAGCCCAGGCGCAGCATCGCAGAGAGCTGCACTTCTGCTTTGCCAACGTGTCACAGGTCCTGTGGCTGGAGGTGATGCTGGGCTTCCTGGTGCCCTTCTGCATCCTGGGGGTCTGCTACTGGAGGATATCACGGAGGCTTCTGCGGAGCCGCCTGGAGCACAGCGGGCCGCAGCAGTGGCCCCGCAGGCTGAAGGCCCTGAGGATGATCTTCGCGGCCGTCCTGGTCTTCTTCCTTTGCTGGCTACCGGAGAACGCATTTGTGTGCGTGCACCTGCTGAGGGGCACGGCGGAGGACAGCACGATGTGGCAGGACTACCCTCTGGCGGCCCACGTCGTGAGCCTGGCGGCCTTCTCCAACAGCTGCCTCAACCCACTCATCTACAGCTTCCTGGGGGAGACCTTTCGAGACAAGCTGAGGCTCTTTCTGGAGCAGAATGCAGGGTGGGTGAAGCAGCATCGTGCCACCACCACTGAGAATACACACGTTTCCCTGCCGCAAAGATGGGTACCAACTAGATGTCCAACAACTACGCAGTTACTGCAAAGCTCTAATCAGCTCTTTAAGATAATCATTTACCCATCCAACCAAAGACAACCCTAATGGTTAGTCCACTTTTTTGGACTGCAAGGATTTACACTGCTCATGTTGTTTTGCTGCTGTTGTATTATGTTTTGCATTTGCATTTCAATTCCTTTTTGAGTGTTTTTAAGGTATATTTTCTTTGTGTTTTTGCATAAATTTAAATCGTCATTCATTTTTAGAAAGCTGGAACACAAGCAGCAAGAGCATTGGCCAATTCGATAGCATGGCGTTAAATAATTAATTGTGATTTTGCTTGGGAAATGTGTATTCTGTGAATATTTCTCTGATTTTGCAGGAAAAAGATGGCACTTTTTTTCTAACCAAACTGACAATGATCTTGCCAAATGATATTTTGGTTATATTAATGCATCAAACATCAACTGACACACTGGTAAACGGTGATATTAATATACAAGTGGTATGTATGTGTATAGTTATAGGTTTGCTAGACACGGAGCACTGAACAATTATCAAAATGAATTAACTATTATAATAACTGTGCTAGTATGTCAGCTTATTTAAAACAAAAATCATCAACAGACTATTACCTCCTCCTCATTTTGTATACTTGTGTCTTCAGTGGAGTGTTTCTTTTTGTGTTTCTTCTGCTTTTTCTGCTTCACCAATATTTCAGGAACCTGCTGTTCAGCCTCCTCCTGAAAAAATACACATAACACAATATTTTACTATTGTAATATTCTACTGTACAATATCTAATTTTCTATTTACAAAAGACAAGGCATGGGATAGTGTTTTTTGTACCTCCACCTTCATCTTTTTGCTCTTCTTTTCTTTGCGGTCCTTTTTTCTTTTTACAGCATCCATTTCTTCCGAACTCGAACCTTTGGTCCCGTTCGACTCGAAGGACTTGTCCTTGGCCATGGATTCACTAATCTACAGAATGGACAAAACACTTTACTAATTAATCACGGGCTTTAGTTTATAGTCTACTTGCCATTTTTAGTTTCATATACAACTTTATGAGCAGACACCAGTAGATGGAGCATGGTCACCGGTCTGGGTCATTCAAGTAATATATATTAAGTATATAAATATATAAAATATTCGTATTACATTCCTACAAACCTGTCCAAATGGCAAAATGTGAATTCATATCTCTAAGAAGTGTATACGTTTGGCCACACGGGTCAACTCTGCCTACATACACTGTCAAACGTACAACAGGCTGTCCTATTTCACCTCAGATTACACTTTAAATACCTTAATGTAGTCGAAAGGCCAACTCTTCCTTGAAGTATAGTTGTGGGAGAAAAACTGTAGGACTATATTATCATCTTCAAAGCATGGGGCACAAAAACAAGCATGGAAAATCGTCGCGGAAGTGTCCCGAGCTGGTAAAATAAAAGGTGATTGGACGATTGCCGCATGCTGGATTGTGATTGGGTGATTTACGACAAGTCGTGAATTTTATTTTATATATTTTAATATAACTAAAAGTAAGTTGAAATGTATCTAAACATTTGATCGTGTTCATTTTTTGTATTGAAATACTTATTTAATTAATGAGGTCAAATGGTGAAATTATGTTTAAAAAAAAAAGAAAAAGAGTCTCCCCTATGAGGAAGTGATTATATAGAAACCCGGAAGTAGTTCAATGTTACGCTACATAACAATGTGTTGGATGACTGTTGAATGACCCTTTACAGAGAAGAAATGTGGCTAAGATGATCATTGTCCGAAATGGCTCAAACATTAGTGTGTGGTTCCTCGCGTTACTTTACACGTCGCGGGATATTCAATCATACCGTGTCGACGAACTGGAGGTATGTAGATCACTGCTTTACTTCATAATAGTTACTAGAGGAGACATGGTTCCATGTAAATATTACTGGGGCAGTGAATTCATATTCTGTATAAAAAATACATATAATCAATGAGTTGTCTGATCCACATCCAAATGATAAAATAAAATCAGCTTTACCTTACACCTCGCATTGAGATCCGAACTATCGCAGCCAGGGATGTGATTGCAGATGACTGCCAATTACTATCAACGGCCGTTTACGAAGAATGTATAGTTTTGCTACAATGTATGCATGATTTATAATAAACAATGCAATATATCCTGATTCTTTTCCGCCTGACGTACATTAACCGCCTTTTTTATACCCCAGAAGATTGTCCAATGTGAGAGCCCTTACTCTAACTCCCGAGACGAGGGCCAAGTCCGAGGATAAGACACCTGAGGTGAACGACGAACCGATCAAGTTCTCTACCAGCAAAGGCAGTCATCGAACCTGGAAAGTGGATCGCACAATGGGAAGCCACTACCAGCGACCTTGGTGGAAAGTCCTTCCGATAAGTGTGATTGGGGTTGGCATCCTGTTATGGTGCGCGTTGCGGAAAGAGACTGACGTTGACTCTTTGCTAGAGAAGGAGCTTTATGAACATTTACCTGGTTTGCTTTCAGATGAGGAGGAACAGCCACAAGAAAAATAGTCAACGCATTGGATGTTATAGCGTTATTTATTTCAGTTGTCTGTGAGATGACACCGCCTCAATAAAAATGGTAGTGTAAAAGATGCAACGTTACAAGTCATTAGTCCAAGGCTTTTAGATGTTCTGGGGGCATTTGAAACCTGTGCAAATACTCCTGACTGTTGAGAATTTTAACCATAGTGCAACTGGAACCCATTAAGGGTTTTGAAGAGCCTCCATTGTAAGACCGAGTGGATGTTCTGCACAAGTGATTTGGAAGAGTTTCCCTGTTGATTTATAATTAGGTACTTTGTAGCACTACCAATGCTTGGATGTTATCAATGTTTAACGATTTACACACATCTGTTGTAAGAAAGTAAAATACAGAAATTGAGGTAGTGTAAAGTTTATTTACAACATGAAAGTTCTTGACACATGCCTACACACAAAGGGACCAATCTGTAGAAATATTAAATATTTTCAAAAGCAGATTGAGCAACATTGACAGGAATGTTCCTCAGATCGGTGTTTAATGTAAAGGACAGATGCAAAAGGCTACTCTAATAAAGACCAGGGTCATGACCAAACTGCTAGATTTTTGAAGTTATCAAAATGGAAGAAAAAGTACCGAAACACAAATGAAATTGTATATAGTATTAAAACAGCCAATGCCACCCCTTCCCCCCCCACCCCCTCTAAAAAGGTACGATTTAAGAGCTAAACTTAAGCACGCTCTCCCCTGATTCGCCTAGCCAGCTGAATGTCCTTGGGCATGATGGTGACCCTCTTGGCATGGATAGCGCACAGGTTAGTGTCCTCAAACAGACCGACCAGGTAGGCCTCGCTAGCTTCCTGAATGGAGAAAGAGGACGATCAGCGACAAGACCCGAGTTGCACCTCCGACTATTTATTTGAATTTAGACCAAATCGCAGAAAGCTCATTTTCATGGTACCTGGAGAGCACCGATGGCTGCACTCTGGAAACGCAGGTCAGTCTTGAAATCCTGGGCGATCTCCCTGACCAGACGCTGGAAAGGAAGCTTCCTGATCAGCAGCTCAGTTGACTTCTGATAGCGACGGATTTCTCGTAGAGCCACAGTGCCGGGCCTTTAATTATTAAAAGGAAATAAATTTTGGTAAAACTGAAATAGACATACAAATACATTGCAAGGAGCATCAATAAAGTTAATACTAAGGACACTGAATTTACATGCACACTTATCTACCTGTATCTGTGTGGCTTCTTCACGCCACCGGTAGAGGGTGCGCTTTTCCTGGCCGCTTTAGTGGCGAGCTGCTTCCTGGGCGCCTTTCCTCCAGTGGATTTACGAGCGGTCTGCTTTGTACGTGCCATTTGTCACCTGTGCGTTACAAAGTAAAGTACAAAAAAGATTAAAGATGATGACAACCTAATGAATTTATCCCATTGTTGTTCAGACTTCCTCATACTAGAAAGCAGCATTGTTTTGGCTTGGAAGAAAACATGCAAAGTATAGGAAGTGGAATACCCAATGTGTTTCATCCAAATCATCAGGGGAACCGCATACAAAATATACTGAACAGACATGTTATTATCTGACCAACGTCCAGTAGGTCAAATCGAGAGTTCAGACAACGGTGCTTTTTGGAGTTCAAAACAGCTGGATGCACCTCCATGCCAAGACCGTGCAACGATTGCTCCCAAATCCCCAACTGCACCACAATAGACCAGATCCTAGTGATCTGCCACCATTACACTACAGGCGATGTGCACGTTTCATTGGCGACGTCGGCGGCAAGCTAAGCAGCTAGCATACATCAAGTAAACATGGCGCCAGTTAGCTACCTTGCACACTGGTCAAGACAAGAGCTGCAACATGTTAAGACTACGCTATATAGACTGAAAATGTATATAGATGACAACGGATGAGCAATCAGGCTATTACTTTCCAGTAAAACTCTTGACTGGACACCAACGATCAGCTAGCTGGGTTTAACGAGGGCTCCTGAGCTAATGCGCGCGTCATTTTGTATCAAGTAGAGAAGGTATATATATATATAAAGATTCAGACGTTCGGAGCACAATTTAGAAAACACCAGGAGGCGTTTACGTTACAGTCGTTTAGAAACAGCATATTAAACATTAACGGTACATATAAAACTGCGGGTTTACCTTCGCTTTCGTCCTTGCTCACTGTGAGTCTCGTCGAAGTGTCCGGTTGTGGTGTTAGGATTGTGTGGCGCTCTTCACGGTACTTATAGAATTTCGGAAGCGGGGACTCCAAGGACAACCCACGAACCTCCGTGATTGGACAGCCGTCGAAACCCCTCCCCCCCCCAGTCACACACGATTGTGTGGTGGTCGAATGTTTATCACTTAACAGTGAAAAAGGAATACAAGTGTGGAGCTCTGTAGTTTTTTGTATTTCCTTTGTTTTATTTACTTTTGAGACAAATCATGAGTACCACAGTACCACAGATATACGGTATGAACAATGGTCTGGGATTTAAAAAAATGACATATTCTTGACACATTTGTTTATTCCTCACATAATTGATTTGGAATTATTTCACAAACAACATACATTTCTTTTTCAGTTTGCTATGTCCGATCGAGACTAGGGACTCTAGCCCAATTGTTGTTTTCCTACAATCAAACAAGCCTTAAGGGGTCACATACGTCCTTTATTAAACGGGGGCACATCTATTTACAAGACTATGCATAAAGACTATTTTAGTCATATGCACATTGGTTTGCCCATTGTTTATTACAGTTTGCGATCGCCATGAACGCCATGGCATAGACATTGTTGTTTATTATTATAATGTTGGCAGCACAAAGCGGAACAATGTGCACCGTGGACATATTGCTCCGTCGGAGATATTCTCAGGGAACACCTTAGTTGTATTCACCCATGTTGCCGATATTATCATTTCCAAACTCGATCGACCTCAACTCTAGGCGAAGACACGGGAAAGATATTAAGATTAGATAAGGTGTGAAGACTACATTGACTTAAATAGTTAAGAGTGAAATCCAAGTTGGAGATTTGTCAACAGTCGAACCAGCATGACCGAACGCAGACGGTTTATCGGTACATATACCATTCCCATACAAAATATGACTAATATGATAACATTTTACATTGAGATGAAATACATATATTAAGTCTGTGCTTGTTTGCGTTTCAGATATTCAACCAAAGAGGAATACATCCAGAGGAAGTGATCAGAACCAACAGGGCCAAGCAGAGAACCCCCTTTGGACTCGCAGTGAAAATACTTTCAAATTCAACTTTATTGCAGAAAACAACTTAGCATCAGCATCTTTGCTAGATACGACACCACCTTCATTTGAACCAACCAGGTTGACAGTCTGTAATGAAGAGAGGTCTGAGTTTGCCTTTAACTTCCAAATCCCAACTGTGACACCCGAACACATGGATACCAAGACCCCCCCAGCCCCCACAGGGGCCTCTGAACACAGCCAAACAGGTGCACAGGAACCAGCGCCCCCTATAACGCAGGAGGCATGTGGTCCCTCCGAATCACTGGTGCAGTCTAAATCCAAGAAAATGAAGAAATCAGGAAAAAATAAGAACACAGAACGTTCAAAGTCACAAGAAAAGACAAGTTCATCGGAGGGTAGTCATGTCGATAAAGACCCAGTATTGGTCAGTGCTCCTGAGTATT
>OOFB01024511.1:0-18474 GCA_900323305.1 Trachyrincus murrayi
TTCGAACAGTAATGCTTGAATAATGTTCGTAATGTGATTAAGTGTATGATATATCTGTCCATCGACAGTCCATCCCACCACTCGGAAGGCAATAAACAAACAGTATACAATGTTCACCGTTGTTTTTGGTAGGCCATCTTGTCTGAGGGGGAGTCCTCTTCAGAAGCCGACCAGGACAACTCTGGGGAGCCGCTGCTGTCTTTGCTCCGTGGATCCTGTGCTCTCCGCTCCATGTCCCCTCCCCGCTCCTCCTCTCCGTCCCGCACCACCTCCTCCTCCTCCTCCTCCGTGACCCTTCTCCCAGAGGCCGGCCTGTCTGCCCTGCGCTCTGCGGTGGCCAACCGGCAGCTCCAGCTGCAGGTAACAGGCTGGGCCCTGGTCTCGTTTTATCCGAAGGAAGTAGGCACCTGCGTGTGTCTTTTCTATTGTTAGCAGCACACTGATTTAAATATAGCTCCATCTGGAGGGGACATCGCTGTTATCACAGGATTCTAGGTTTTAAAGATGCATTGGAGCAGTCTCAGTATGAAAACCCTGCCTAATTACTGCTGATAGAGGATTCCTAACACATTTAGCAAATTGTGCAAATTTAAACTAGCATCTCTGTCTTCTTGTCGTTCCCAGGAGGCGAGAGGACGCCTGTCCTCTGCCCAGGCGTCTGTTCAGCAGCTCCGCAGGCAGCTGGCTGACGCCGAGTCGGGCAGGAAGGACCTGGAGCTGAGGAACCAGGCCCTGCTGGGCGAGAGAGATGCGGCCCAAAGGGAGAGAGAGACCACGCAGAGGGAGAGAGACCGCCTGAAGCTGGAGAGAGATACGCTGGCCAGGTACAACCCATGTTGTACTTCCTAGTTCAATCAGTCAATCAAAACCTTTATTTATTCAGGGAACAAGACACCTGGTTACAGTGCATAGCTGCTACTTGCTGAAGCTTTGTTTTTGCATGCGCTAGCTTCAAAGGTTACTTTTTGTAGTGTCTGTCCTACAAAAGGTTCCTACAAAAAGTAACCTTTAAAGCTAGCGCACGCAAAACAACGCTGCAGCAAGTGCTGAAGCTTTGCATGCACAACTGAATTTCTGACTGAATTTTGTCTGCGTATCCTTCCTAATATTCAATCTGTGTGTGTGTGCGTGTGTGTGTGTGTGTGTGTGTGTGTGTGTATACCAGTGGCAAGGGGAGCCTGGAGATGGTTGCCCAGGCGGCCCAGAGCAGCACACACATGTTGCAGATGGACTACGAGAAGCTGCAGCTGTCGGTGACGTCGGTCCAGCGAGAGAGAGACCATGAGAGGGAGGAGAGAGAGGTGGCCCTTCAGGGGAGAGACCGGGCCAAGGCAGAGATCCATAAAATGTACGTCAGCTCATGAAAGACACACACACACACACACACACACACATGCGCACACACTGGCACAAGCACAAGCTGTAGCGAATCCCAGTGTACTAATTTCCCCTACTAAATGCAGAATTAGTACTCCAAAAGTAAAACACGTTTTTAAATTAATTTCATTGCAGTCAGAGGCAGCTGGAGCAGAGCGAGAGCCGGGCGTCTGCCCAGCGCGGGGAGCTGTCCTCAGTGAGGGAGGCCTGCCAGCAGGTGGTGGTAGAAAGACAGCTTCTGGAGGGAGAGAAGGCCCAGCTGTCAGAGGCCCTGACGCGTGTATGAAAGCTTGTTGTTATCAACACGTTATGCAACATGAATGACTCATGGAGACCTCACCTTCTGAACTGAAATCCTTCCGTTCTCTGCAGACCGAGAGCAAGAACGCCGAGCTGTCTCTCATGCTCCACAAGCTCCAGTCAGAGGAGGCGGGTCTCAGGGACTCTCTGGCCAAGATGAGCAACATAAACGAAGGTCTGGCGCAGGACAAAGCCGACCTCAACACCATCATCATGCAGGTATGATGGAGACTCCATGAGCAGAAAACAGCGCTTTTTCTACCTGTTAACTCGCTGCAAGAACTGCCGAACCTATGATCAACTAAGATGTACTTAGTTCATCCCAGACGGGAAATTGGGTGTCACAGCAGAAAGTAGCAGGACAGTCATACAATTAAGAAAGGATATTGAAAAAAAGTAAAGTAAAGACTCCAAAAAAAAAATATATATATATACATATATGTTTATGTATATTTATACACAATAGGAGTAACGGCAATGTAAATGCAAAAAGTTAATGTAAACAATATGAACACATTATTGACAGTTCGTTATTAGACTGAACATTATAAACCATTATACACCAAGTGTCTAAAGTGTCCAGTGCCATCCAGCAATGTGAGATCAGCAATATGTAAATGTCAAATGGACATAAAATGGATTGATCAATGAGTTATGTTCTTGGTCTGGTGGCCCTCAGCTGGAGGAGGACAAGGCCCACCTGCAGAGCCAGAAGCGGGAGGCGGAGCAGGAGAAGCTGACCCTGCGAGATGAGCTGGTGCGGCTGGAGCAGGACCGGCTGGAGCTGGACTCGGCCCAGGGGGCTCTGCAGGGGTCCCTGCAGGACGCGGAGCTGAGCAGGGCGGCCGTGGACGCGGAGCTCCACGGACTCCGAGCTGAGGGACTCAAGCTGCAGGATAAAGTCACTCAGGTGCTGTATTATCTGCAGAGGTTCAACCTAACTCCAGTCACAGGGGAGAAAAGTTTGATTTTCCTAAAAGCACTTTGGAATACAGTACATAAAGTATAACGCCAAGGAAATCCATTGTAGTTTATTCAAACTAATTGTAGTTAATCATTTGTAGTTTTATCATTTTCACGGGAATTATGAAAATAACTATAGCACCACATTTATAACTTGAACTTGAACATCACAAGAAGGTAAAAAAAAGGTTTCAGACTTTAGATGTAATAGCATCCGTGGGTAATCTTATTATCTTGTTTTCATCTCTTTATTTCAACTTTAGCTGTTTGGCGAGGTGAGTGCTCTGGGGTCAGAGCTCAGCCTGGCCAGAGGGGAGGGCCAGCGGCAGGAGGTGGCCCTGGAGGAGGTGGGCCGCGGCCGGGCAGACCTGGCCCGGGAGAGGGCCGCTCTGGTGGTCCAGCTGACCGCTTCCGAGAGGGAGAACGCCGTACTGTCAGAGGAGCTGACCGCCTTCAGGTATGTGTGTGTGTATGTGTGTGTGTCCGTTTGTCTGATTGTCTGTCTGTCTGTCTCTCTGTCTGGCTGGTTACCTCATATTAAATCACACGGTAAAATTCAGTACAATTTAACTTTGGTAATGGAGCTCAAAGATGTCTCTTAGATTTGACACAAGAAGTGTGTTGCCACCTCCAGGGTACTAGACTTGTCTGACTTGTCTGTGCACTGCCGCAGGTCGGAGCGAGAGGCCCTGGAGACCAGCCTGTTTGAGGTGCAGCAGCAGCTGACTCAGCTGGAGTCTCGCAGAGAGCAGCTGGAAACTGAGAACCAAAATGTCAGACTCCGCTGTGAGACCGCGACAGGTTAGCACCAGCACTGACTCTGGCCGGGGAACGTGATTACAAAGTTTAGCCACGTTGCAGTTCATTCGTATCTTTATCTGCATTACGTTGCAGATAGAAAGGCTTTGGAGAACAAATACAAACATTCATATTTTCAAAAGTATATTCAAACATTCCTATTTTTAAAAGTATATTGAAATCAACGGACTATACGTTGTTGACAGTTGCTCTGCGTGTGCAGCAGTGCAACAAAGGACTCGATAGCGTTCGATGAGGATTTATTTAACCCTCGTGGGGATTGGTAATCCTATTCCATGGTGACTTCAGCGGAACTGAGGCGAGTGCGCTCTGAGGGCGAGAACGCCCTGGCCCAGAGTGAGAGGGAACGACAGACCCTCACCCAGGCCCTGAACACTGCACAGCGAGAGGCACAGCAGACCGTGCGCAGTGCCCTGTCTGACCACCAGGAGGAGATGGAGCGACTGGCCTCTGAAAAGGTCAGGAAGCAGTTTACAGACCGCAATTGTACTTCAATCACATCAGACATTTTGACATGAGCACCGCTATCAGAGAGCTAATGCTATCTCACCGTGGATGGGCGTAATTACTCCACAGGAAGCCCTGCGCCACGGCTTGCAGACAGAGAGCGAGGAGATCCTGAGGAAGCATCGGCAGGAGGCGGAGGAGCAGCTCCTCAGAGCCGAGAGGGAACGGGAGGAGCTGAGAGACGAAGCCAGGAGTCTACAGCGCGACAGGGACCTGAGTCTCCTGCAGGCCGAGACAGAGAAACAGCAGGTACAACATCCCATCCTTATACCACGAGATGATCATGGTTGAGGATGTAGACCTCTACCAGAGATAGACACTAAAAGCAGCTGTGTTCACACCTCTTGTTGCTATCGACAGGCTCTCTCCTTGAAGGAGGCAGAGAAGGCCGTGCTGGCTGACAAGGCGTCCACCCTGCAGGCTGAGCTGGCGGCTGTAGCCCTGGAGGCAGAGAGGATGAGCAGGGAAGCAGCTCACTACAAGGAGCAGGAGCAGGTGACGTAGCGAAACCAAGGAGTACTTGTTACTACTCATCTGGATGATGTTTCACTGTTGTTGTTGTTGTTGTTGTTGGTGGTGGTGGTGGTGAACCGTTCTTCTATCTCAGTGTTTCCCAACCTTGGAGTCTGGACCCCGTGGGGTCACTGGATATGCATATGGGGTTGCGGGGAGACTGCTGTAGATACTTGATGGTGCATTTTTTATTTGAAAAAATTATTTAAAAGGAAATCATTCATCCCACATCTACGAACACAGTGCCTACGGATTAGTAGCTACGAGGGAACTCTTCTGAGTGGCACATGTCCACTGGAACTTTGATATTTCCGACGGATGTTGATTGGGTTCAAATTATGTGTGGTGAAGTAGATGTACAAAAATGTAAGATGTTTGGGGGTCAAAATCATTTTCTGACCTAAAATTAGGGGTCACAGGCAAGAAAGGCTGAGAACCACTTGTGAGCACAATCACATAATTCAAATGTCAATAATTTTGAAATCCCACCAACCATGTGTGTCCCCCAGGCCCGCGTCGGGGCTCTGACCAGTGAGCTGCAGGACCTGCGTTCCCAGCTGGACGACGTCAGGCAGGTTCACGAGCGCCAGCTACAGAGCCTCAGGGAGTCCCGCGCCGACCTGCAGTCCCGCGCTGACGTTGTTCTCAAAGAGGTAAGAATAAAAATGGTGAACCAAGCCCCAGCATGTCTGATACAGAATAGTAGCAGTCCTGCTATGTTGTAGCAGAACTTCTGGGGGCAGACGGCACAGAGCCTGGGCCTGAAACAAAAAGCAGGAAGGGGCGGGGTTACGCCTTATTTCCTGTTTCTTTACGGAGATATTCTACTGAAGAGAAATGTATTTGCCCGAGTGGATGAAGCTTTCAGAAGGGGGTTTTAATAAGTGTAAGTGTTCTACAGTGGCCAGTCTACATGGTGTTGATTTGAAACCTTTAAACTTGACTTTTTCTAAGAACGTTGTGTTCGCTTTTCGCCAATTACGTGATTACAGATCCCCGCCTCCAGCAACATGATTGGTCGAAAACTAATTAAAGTGAAACGCCTCGTTCACCCAGATTTGAGCTAGTCTGCTTAGACTATCAGACTTTAGATTATTCATCTAAAGTGTGATTTGTGAGACTAGATACAGTACAACATAACAACATACTCAACTCTGGGGGGGGCGGGGGGGTCTTGTTGCTTACAGTTGGAGCAGTGCAGAGCCTCGCTGTCCACCAGCCAGGAGAGTCGCGACCAGGTGAAGAAGGAGATGCTGGAGACGGAACGGCAGCTCAGCCAATCATGCGACACGTCGGAGGGCCTCAGGAGGGAGGGGGCGGAGCTGAGACGCACCCTCTGTGACATCACCAAGGAGAGGGACACCCTGGGCCAATCAAATACCCAGCTGAGGGAAGCCGTGAGGAACGCAGAGAGCGAGAGGATCAGGTAAGAAGAGTCTGGAGTCTATCTGTACAAGACAAGACCATTTAAGTTAGCTTACATGTTACTCTATGTTACTAACATACTACATACTACATGAATCATTTTCAGTAGATGAAAGCAAAACTATAGACATAGAAATATCAGATTTACATTAAATCATGAATAGTATACACACACACACTACTAGAGTGTGTGTGTGTGTGTTTGGGTGTCTGTACACACTAAAGAAGTGTGTGTGTGTTCCTGCTAGATGTCTATGTGTGAACACAGATAGAGCGTGGGTTTTTGTACACACTAACAGAGTGTGTGTGTGTGCGTGTGTTCCCGTGTCAGTGGGAGGCGGCAGTGTGAGGAGCAGGGCCAGCGTCTGAGCGTGCTGGAGGAGAGCTTCTCCTCCGCCCAGAAGGAGGTGAGCGACCTCCGCAGCTGCCTGCGGGAGGTGGAAAGGTCGCGACTCGAGGCTCGTCGGGAACTCCAGGAGCTGCGGAGACAGGTCGGCCACGCGCTCAAATATGATATATATTTATTTTTTATTCACAGTGACTTACAGTGACTTCAGATGCATGTCATTAAGGAGCAGGCCTCTTTCTCATGGGGGTCTACAGGTAGGCTGTAGAGATTGGGGATCGAACCCAGAACCTTTCAGCTAATTAAAATAATATGTAATAAATGCTATATTATTATACATGATTTATTCGCATGTAGGAAATTATTATGCTTAATATATGAAATTCAGTTGTACCGGATTTTGTTATCTATGATATCTTTTTAAATGTATTATGTATCATGTGTATGTGTATATATATATATATATATATATATTTGATACATGATGTAGCGTCCTTGAGCAAGATCCCTGCTTAATCCCTACCTGCTCCTTATTGACATCTGTATCTGAATTCACTGTAATTCGCTTTGGAAAAAAGCAACAATCACTAACGAGTCATTGTAAATACGATTGTTCTTGTCCAGGTGAAGGTGCTGGATGGGGAGCGGGAGCAGAGCGGTAAAGAGGCGGCCGAACTACAGACTCGCCTATCGCTGGAGGAGCAGAGGGACGAGGAGCGAGGGAAGGAGAGTTTCCTCCTCAAGCAGAAGTTGTCCGAAGCCGAAAGCGCCAGGAACTCTTTAAAGAAAGAGGTGTGTGTTCTCCAGAAGCACTACAGCCATATTTTTTTTTACCACGAATACATTCAGGTGACATCTAGTTAGTCCCATTTTTAGTAGATGCTTTTTATTCAAAGCAGCTTACAATCAACGACTTTACGTTCATGTTGTCCTTGATGAGCAGGGAAGGGTTAGGCATGCCGACATGTAGACTGCGGACATTGGGGTTCGAACCCAGAGTTAAACACCCTAACCGCTAGACTACCCCCCCCCCCCCAAGTCAATAGTACAATACCATTCATTAGAGTGCATGTAGTCCTCGAAAAGTCGTGTTTCTCTTGGGTTGGGCCCCTCCTAGCTGTCGGTGGTGCAGAGGCGCGTGCTGGACTCCGAGTCGGCCTGGCGGGGCTGTGAGAGGGAGCTGACGGCCCAGCTGCAGGAGGCGCGCGGCTGCGAGAAGAAGCTGCAGGACGAGACCAGGAACCTGGGCCTGCGCGCCCAGGTGGCCCAGGAGAGCGCCGGCCAGGCGGGCCTCCAGCTCAGCGAGGCCCAGGGCCGGCTGGCCGCCACCGAGGCCGAGCTGACGCGCGCAGAGGCCAGCCGCCGGGACCTGGAGTTCCGGCTGGGCAGCCTGCAGTCGGCGCTCACCCGCACGCTGGGCATCGGTGTGGGGAGGCGGGCCAGTGGAGGAGGAGGAGGAGGAGGAGGAGGCGGGCGGGGCAGGAGCCCTGGTGGGAGCTCTCCAGGCTCTAGCTGCGTCTCCCGCCACCCCAGCATGTCACCCCTGCGCTCCTCGCTGTCCCCACAAAAAGGTCAGGGGTCAGAAGTATCACATTGTGCCCTGTCACATGTTCTATTAATAGCTTACATGTTGCATTTAAATAGAGTAGAAAAAGTGACACACAGTGGTCTCATTTCTCATTTTTAATTAATGTTAATGTTATTCTTTTTTTTTCACTCTTTTTAATATTCCTCATCATATGTCCGTGATAATATTTGTTTGCACGTGTTTTTCAAACCACATCCAACAGACTTGACTCCTGACAACACGTTTGGCTCGGGCGCCATCTCCCCGGGGGGGGGGGACACGTCCCTGCCCCTCCCCCTGCCAGAGCTGGACCCCGAGACCCTGCGGAGCGGCCTCAGAGACTTCCTCCAAGAGCTCCGCGAGGCGCAGCGGGAACGGGTAACGGCTAACTAAACGACCCTTTAGATTCAAGATTCACCACAGAACCACTGGCTAACGTCTAGATTTTTTTTAAAATATCTTTTTAGAGTGTCATCTGCATTTCAAAATTGTTGTCCACATTTAGGAACATCAGTCCATTATTACCAAACAAAATCCCCAACAAACCAAACAGGTCCTCTGATCCATGACGCCAAACCTTCTACCCAAATCCATTTTAATAACCGTGACACATACAGTACGTATATAAGATAATATACATCCAAACATATATAATATATAATACTGTCTTTAGTCCTCAGTAGTCTCATAGGCAGACGAGCTCAGATCTGGGTGAACCGGGCATTTCACTTTCTTTCGCTTCATATTTGTTTTCGACCAATCGTGTTGATGGGGGGCGGGGAACAGCGGTAGTAAACTGAAGCAGGAAACAAGACGTAACTCCGCCCCTTGCAGTTTCTGGTTTCCTCTGTGCTGTCTCCCCCCAGAAGTTCTGCTATAACATAATAGGACTGCTGGATCCGAGATTTAGTCCTCAGTAAACCACATCTTGGATTCAACATTCACCGTGACATTTAACATCTACGGTTCTAAAGGTGTTCATCTAGATGTCTGCTCCTGTGTGTGTCCTCCAGGATGAGTTCCAGGGCCAGCTGGGGTCCCTGCAGAGAGAGGTAGAGGAGGCAGCCGGGGACAGAGACAGTGCCCAGAGGCAGCTCACCCAGCTGCAGAACACCCTGCAGGAATGCCAAGAAGGTAGGTCTGCACAGTGTATTGCTGGATAGGTTTGACTTATATAATACTATAATCATTCTATTCATGTCAATGCTTTGTTGTGATTTTAATCAATTAAATTTGACAGTATCATGAAAGGTTCAAAGGTAATAGACCATTTTGAGGTAGGGGGGTGGAGCCAACAAAAATAATACATCAATAAACAATACAACAATAATAAGTGCTATTTCACAGACTCCTACAATGTGAAAACCATTTTTATCCATATTACCTCTGACCCTAGGCAACAAACATGCTACCAAAATACCTTGTCAACACTGTAATTAATATATAAGAAATGATGATGATGATGATGATGATGATGGGGAGAAGGAGGAGGATATAATGAATGTGCCTGTGTTCCTCCAAGGGAAGCGTGGGGTGGACGGTCGTCTGAGCTCCACCCAGATTCTGCTGCAGCAGCAGGAGGAGGCGGGGCGGCGAGGAGAGAGGGAGAGGCGGGGTCTCGCCGACAGAGCCAAGGAACTGGAGCGAGCCGTGCAGGCCTTGGAGACAGACAAGAAACATATGCAGGTGCTTAACACACACACACACACACACACACACACATACACACACTTTGATAGCTGTACTGCAACATACGCAATAGCAACTTGCGGATCTGGCGAGATTGGGCGTAGCATATGGCCGGGATGGAGGGTGGGGGTGATATTATGAGGAACCCCTGCTGGGGGAGATGGAATAACAACAGATGCCACATGTAACATGTGACTCTGCATTCTGATGTCCTGCCTGCTTTGCTTTTCATAAGTCACGTTTTTTCCACCGGTGCTGATCCACACACGTGCCATTTCACACTTTGGACAACAGGGGGAGGGCCGGCGTTAGCGCAGGGTGGACGGAGGGGTAGTGTGGGTGTGAGATGAGGTGCGTGGACGCTAGACAACCTTGGGGCTTAGGAGGGATATTTGGTGAACGGTAAGCCGGTGTTGGATGGACTCCAGCGGTGCTGTTTGGTCTGCAGTCATAGAGACAGCTTTGGAGGAACACCTTCAGGTTTCTAGACCTTCTCGTCAGTAAGACACCGTTCCCCTTTTAAATAACAACCATGAACCCAAGAAAGGCAGAAGGAGGAGCTGTGAGTTGTGAATTCACAGCTGTGTTTTGGAATATCGGCAGGTTTGAAGTACACAGAGCATGACAACATTTGAACCAGGATAAAGTGGATATGTTTCTTTGCCGTGGTTCTGCCCACTGAGCTCCTCTCAGCTCTCCCTGTTCACCCACTGGCCTTTACAATGAAACCATGAACCCCAGGAAAGCACAGGGAAAAACTTTATTATTAGGTTTGAAATGTACGCAGAGAAACATACCCAGAATTAACCAAATATGCGTCTTTACTGTACAAAATGGGTTATACACCAACTCTTCTTCTCCTCATCTACGCCACGCTATCGAGGTATCGAGGAGATATAACTCCCCCTACCACCACCCTTACTACCAAAATAAATCCACACTTACACACACACACACACACACACTTTGGGGGCCTAGAGTTAGGGGGTGTGTCGTATAATGTGGCCCGTGAAGCGACTGTAACTGTGATAAAGGGCTATACAAATCAAATCGACTTGACTTGGCAGGACCAGCTGAGCAAGCAGCGTGCGGCAGAGCTGCGCGTGGAGGCTGAGCGGAGGCGCCTGCGGGAGGCCCTGGAGGCGGCGGAGGCGCGGGCCACCCGGGTGGAGCTGGGGAGGCGCAGTCTGGAGGGGGAGCTGCAGAGACTGAGGCTCAGCCTGGCCGACAGGGAGGCTGAGAGCCAGGGTCACCAGGAGCGCCACGACTCCCTGCTCAAACAGGTGATGCCGGAGCCGAGGGGCTCATAACTGGGGCTGGAGGTCCTCTCTGTGCTCCATTATTCATGTGTGTGTACTACACATGCACCCAAATGTGTTGCTATGAATCACTTCCAAACTCATATCGTAAACTATTCAATTCATTTGAGTAATGGTTCAAGTCAATCATATTTATTGATCCATTCATCAAATGATGAATGGATTGTAAAATGTGTACTTCATTACGGACCATGAGCTGAGTACCCCTATGAATCATGTCGGCTGATTCTGACATTGTTAGGATGGGAACTAGATCTTTCTGGCTTGCTTAACTAGCTTAACAGTTGGAGAAGCGGCTAAATGGAACCGCAGAGAGGCTAATGAAGCTACAAAACCCTCCTTGAAGCCACAGTGTCTACCGTAGTGCCTGAGCGCTAATAGCATCTGATCTCTCTCCTGACATTGTAGGACATATGACATAACATTCCCGTTTGTGGGTCTAGGTTGCAGAGGCTGACGGCCGCGTGGCCGGCCTCCAGAGAGAGGTGGAGAGGTTGAGCCAGGCTCTGCTCAAGGTACAGGAAGGCGAGGGCTTGCTGAAGGAGAGGACCCAGACCCTCAACCAGAGCCTCCAAGAGGCGTCCGCCACTCACAGCGCCACCCAGGGGCGCCTGGTCACGCTGCAGAAAAATCTGAGTGTGTCGGAGCAGGAGAAGAGGCAACTACAGGTGAGTTTTGACCATGGACCCTTTTCACGGAGGTCACCTTGTTGGACAAACACAGGCGTCACACTCATTATGGGTATGCTCCTTTTATGTACCATGTAGACTAAAACTCATGAAGATGACCCTTTTCACAGAGCTGTCACAGCAGGGAAACACACAGGTGTAGCTCCCAACATTAACATGAACCTAGGTAGGCAGGTGTTTCATTTAAGAGGTCTGCGACCTCTTAGTCGCAATTCCCTCCATAGAGTGCCCCAAACATGAAAATATACATCTTATTGGCATGTATTTAATGCCGATAAACTCACCAATATTGTATTACATTTACATTTACATTTAGGGCATTTAGCAGACGCTTTTATCCAAAGCGACTTACAAGTACTTAACTATTTCAGGGACATTCCCCCTGGAGCAACTCAGGGTTAAGTACCTTGCTCAGGGGTACAATGGTGGCAGACCCGGGGATATATATATATATATATATATATATGAGCAACCTTCTGACAAAGTCTGTGAAGCATTACATTTTTGAATTTTGTTGTGTTTTACACCTGCGTGTGCTCATTATCGCCACCTAGAGTTGGCGGACTACAAAAATTATTAAACCCTATTTTAAAAGCTATACTGTATTAAAAAGGATATAAAAGGTATCTTAAGCTTAATTGGTGCCTGAATGTACCGTCCCAGTGCCGTGTTAGTCTGACAACTCTAGGTGGCAATAATGAGCACACACAGGTGTGCACCGCAAAATAACTTTGAAAAATGTAACGCTTCACAAACTTTATTGTCAGAAAGTTGCTCATACATGACAAACGTCGATTTTTGTGAAACCCAAGGCATGGCAATACGAAGAGGATGACCCAAGCTGTCCGTAGAGGTGCAATATTGATGAGTTTATCGCCATTAAATACATGCCGATAAGATATTTTCATGTTTAGGGTGCTCTATAGAGGGAATTGCGACTAAGCAACACCTGTGTTTATCTTATGATGACACCTCTGTGAAAAGGGTCTATAGAGAGAGAGGCATAGTAAGAACAGAAAAGACAATAGAAAAGATTGTAGAGGGCACCTTTCATTGAGCCAACCAGCCATGATGAATGACCTCATTCTTCTCCCGCGCTTTTAATGTGAAGGAACGCGTGGACGGGGCCAGGGTTTCCTTGGCAGAGGGGCGGAGGAGCCTGGCGGGCCTGGCAGAGCATGTGGAGAGCCTGCAGAGTGAGCTGAGCCAGAGTGAACTGAGGCGTGAGCACGTGGAGACTGAGTTGGCCAACACTCAAGAGGTGACGCAGATGAGGGGGAGGGGAGAGAGGGAGGGAGGGAGGGAGGGAGGGAGGGGGGGGGGACATTTATTGGCAACACCTTTGTGCTAAACTGAATGTCTACTGAGCAGCCCTCCTCTGGTCAGACCTGGTATCCTGTATGCAGATCTGTCTTTGATTTGTGTCTGAGAAGGGTTGCAGTCACACCTGAATTGCATCCTTAAATACAGTCGAGGACGCACACACTTTCACACCATGATGACATGTACTGACGTGGCCATTGATGTTCCGAAACACGTCCTAATCATGTGGTTTTGGTGACCAAATGTGTATGCATCTTAAATGTGTCTTGGGAAGTTACTCACACCTGTATTTATTTATTTATTTATTTTCAACACAAGGCGTTACGGCCCCTTCCATGACCCATAGGGGGCAGTATAGTCATAGTATAACACTGTGTTCAATCCCCCAATATGCCTCCACTAGCCTACCGATCCAGATGCCCCCTAACCCCAACCCTGCTCCTTAATAACGTCTTATCTGAAATCACGGTCGAGACGACTGTAAACGGTGTTACCTCCGGCAGGCTCTGCGGCAGCGCTCGGCTAGCCTGGCGGAGGCCCAGCGCGGCGCCCAGACGGCCCAGACGGAGCGTGCGGCCGCGGAGGAGAGGCTGCGGGCGCTGCAGAGAGCCGTGGCCGTGCTGGAGACGGAGAAGAAGGACGCCGAGAGGCAAGCGGTCCGGCTGGAGAAGGACAAGAACGCCCTGCGGAACACCCTGGATAAGGTAGACGCCATGTTTTACAAGACGGAAGAATAGAAACTGATCAGGACACCTGATGTTTAAATCCAGACCCGTCGTCATTCAGGCCTTGTCATAGTCTCTAACAAATAGTCTCTTCTATAGTCTCTAACAAATAGTCTCTTCCATAGTCTCTAACAAATAGTCTCTTCCATAGTCTCTAACAAATAGTCTCTTCTATAGTCTCGAACAAATAGCCTCTATAGTCTCGAACAAATAGTCTCTTCCATAGTCTCTAACAAATGACTATATGTCAATGAATAGATTGTTCTTGATTGTATTTTAGTGCATTCTGCTTCATGACAATATACCAGCATTGTCGTTCAATGTCATGGCCTTAGCACCACCATGAGCACAGTGGCTGACGGGTGCGACCCTCTCACCAGGTGGAGCGGCAGAAGCTTAAGACGGAGGAGGGCAGCATGCGTCTCTCTGCAGAGAAGAACCGGCTGGATCGCTCCCTCACCACTATCGAGCAGGAGCTGCATGATGCGCAGCAGCAGGCTGCTCTGCTGCAGGTAGGCAGCGGCCGCCATGCATGCTCCCCACACACACACACACACAACACATGCACCATATACATGACTAACTCTGACCTAGATCACTACGGAGGGCGAGTGGACACAATGAGATTGTTTTGTGGATCAGCCGTTTTTTAAATTCGGATCAGAGAGCCTGTCACCACCTCCGCATCAGAAACACGGTGCTTGGATGGTTCAGGGAGCGTTATGTGGGGAGGCTACTGAAACACGTGGTGCTTCACCAGTTGAAAATGAGATTTTGCATGGAAAAGCTCCAACATTATGTACACTTTATCCGAAAAGAGAATGGTTTGCTCATTGTCTTCGTGAACTTTCATGTTTCACTTTTAAATTCACGTTTCATCCTCTAAATCACACTCACAAGTCACAAGTCTCAGAAAATGTACAGCCAAACAATGCATTTGTTTCTCACCGTTTATTTGCCATACGTGATAACAGAACCGGATTCAGAATGCCATCAAGTACGGCAGAGTACGCCAGAGCCAGGCTGTTGGTGTGTTTCCAAGGTTTGCTTCGGAGTACAGCATTCCCTTTTCTGCAAACAATGAATGCCAATTTAGAAACGGGTTCAAAACACACACAAAAAAAACGAATTGAAACCCAAAAATGATGTTTAATAGAAACACATTTGTCTGCATTTGTGTATAAAGACCAAATCACTTAGATCATTACTGGCTGTTAAAGAAACAGCCAAAGTGCTTG
Organism: Trachyrincus murrayi; assembly: GCA_900323305.1. NCBI lineage: Eukaryota > Metazoa > Chordata > Actinopteri > Gadiformes > Macrouridae > Trachyrincus > Trachyrincus murrayi. The sequence goes on from OOFB01024511.1 coordinate 14,801, forward strand.
CTATAAAGCGTGAATAAATGGACTTTATTAAGCCAAGTACATTCCATAAAATAGGCCCTCTGGGTTTCCAGTCATGCTTTTCTCTGCACTTGTTCACTTGCATACACATTTACTGCACAACTTGAGTAAAGAATGACCAAAACCGTTGGAGGTGTGTGCGTAAAAACCCTTAGAATTCTTCAAAGAAAAACACATTTCTTGTTTATTTGCAACCTTTGGCCCGACAAGATCAGACACATTATTTTTTACTTTATTCCGGATTTATTTCAACCTCCCAAGTCTCCCTGCACAACCCCTGAAGGGAGTCTGTATTTGCTGAACTCTGGGCCAATGGATCCTCATCTGTTGGTAGGTTGAAACCATTATGGGATGGCTGCAGCTGGGTAACCTCAGATACATCTGCTCTTATTTAGAGTGTTAGTGTTGAGCACATTCGAATGCTGTTTGCTTTGCTGTTCAACATTCTTTGTTAGAAAGAGCACATAGAGAGAGAAAGACTGTGCCAACCGTTACCTGCAAGAGCTCGTTCTGCAGTGGATATACTGCTGGGATATATACGTGATGTGTTTATCACACACAAAACATTGATTCATCCAACAAAAGAATAGATTCTCTAGTGCTTTCTGTTTGATACACAATTGCATGTGAAGCACTTGCATGTATCCCATTGGTGACTCAATAATAACATGAATAAATAAAATAGGGTTCATTACATTTATACTTCTGATATCCCATAAACATCTGTCTCTCTGCGTGTGTGTGTGTTGGTGAGCAGACTCAGCTGTCGGAGATGGAGCAGTCCCAGGGTGTGTGTGAGAACTGTGTGAGGCAGCAGGCCGAGGCGGACCGCCTGAGGACCAGCTACAGGGAGGTGGAACGGACCCTGGCGGCCCGCGAGAGAGCCCACCGACACAGGGTCAAAGGTCTGGAAGAACAGGTAGAAGCACAACTCAGACGCTCCTGTACCCTCCTGAGCTCTAATGGGATTTACTTTAGTACATTTACTCATAGGTCATTACTATAATAGGTATTGTACTCAAGTAAAATTATGAGATTGTACGTCATTTAAATAATTCTATATTGGGAACTATTCACTACATTTGCAAGGCAATTGTTGTTAACTTTTTACCCCTGGAAGTACCGAGTACTATTTTCTACTAAAACAGTATGCTATACAAGTGTACCGTTTTCTGGGTAGCATCTTTACTATTGGAGTGCTTTTTCTCCCACCTTCATCTGGATGGCAGGTGTCCACGCTGAAGGAGCAGCTTCAGCAGGAGATAAAGACTCGACAGCCTGGTCTCTCCTCTCTCTCTCTGTCTGGCGGACACCAGGAGAACATTACTACCACGACCCCCGTTCATAACCACCAGTGGACCAGCGGACCGTCGTACAGCAGGGAATATCTTTAAATCCTTCTGCTCCATTCCTATCTTCACTAAATCAAACCTTTTTTAGTTTTTCTCCTAACCATTGAAGTAGACATTGAGTAGAGGAGCCAGAAGGGGGAGTGTTATTGTGCTAAATGCCAGCAGTCTACTGATTGTTGGCAACCTGTCTTTTTATGGGATGCTCACTATTCCAGAGGAGTCTTTTCCAAAGGAGACTCAAAATCCCTCAGGTCGTTCTCCTGCAGATGGAAGCCGGACACAGTGAAGGAATGAGGAGCAGAGCTCTGCCAATGTACAGTTGGCTTGTGCTCTCTCACTTTTATACGACAGTCAATGACCTTATGATCTTATATGATCTTAACCAAGGGGCCAAGTACCAGGCATTGGACCAAAGGAGTGTTTAAAACTATTGACTGATTATGTGCGTGTTTTTATATAGAAATATTCTAACGTAGAGTTAAAGGTACTGCAAACATTTCAACACTTTCAGTGTGTCCAGCATGCATACTTGTAACTAAAACAATGACCTAGAAACTAAATCATATTAAAATATATTCAATGTTTAACATGTGTAACAATTTATTTATATTTGAATGACATGGTTGAATTGTTGTTGTAAAAAAAATGTATTGTGTTTTTAAGTATTTATAGTGACAGTTTTACAAAGCAGTAGTGCAGAGGGCAATTGTGAAGATGCTGTTTAAACGCCACAATGGAACTGCTGAGCACACAACCGAGTGCAGTAGTATGTTACACAAATAGGTCATAAAGCACCTGTCTCTCTGCACAAGATCTTCATCTCCCATTCAATGGTGAGATATTTGCCGACCATCGATTGATTATCGGTACGATGTCAGTGCACAGTGGCCACAGTTGGTGAGATGGTCATGACTACTTTTCAGCATAAACGTACAGTAAAACAACAAACACAACTTTAAAAAAAAAAAAAATTTGATTAATGCATTAGAATATGCCCCACATCTCTAATTGTGTGTACACTAGAAGCACCAGTGTGGTATTACTTTTTTTTTTGCACCAGTGAATTATACAATCGTCACTTTTCTTTTCGAGTACATTTTATCCACCACACGCGATATACTGGTCTCACATACAAGTAATGGAAAAAGATAGCTGAGAAGCCGGGACTAAGATGTGAAGAGGAAGAGGAGGCGAGAGAAGGTTAAGGCCTGACATGGGGGAAGGTGGGGGGGGGGCTTCTTGGTAGGCGAAAGATGGGAGGTGAGGGGGGGGGGGGGTGGCAGTATCTGGGCAGGTGTTTTTTCTTTCCCCCTGGTCTCCCATAGCAACCTCAGCAACCTCCACAGCTCTGCCCACAGCTGCTGCCCAGCGACCCACACTGACCACTCAGCGCTGCCACGCCACAGCGGGAGAACTGATCACGGCACAGATCGGCTGAAAACACACACACACACACACACACACACACACACACACACACACAGTTGTGGATTACACATGTACTTCTAGATCGACATAGATGTGGTTGGATTTCTTTTTCTTTTTTTTCAGAAATGCAAAAAAACAAAACATATATATATGTATATATATATATATATATATATACATATATATATATATATATATATATATATGTATGTTTAAGATAACAAATAGTGAGCCAACCCACCTCTGAGCAGTTCTTCATGTGCACAGACGGTCCGTACACAGACCTCCTTGTTGATCACATACACCCGTCGCACACTAAACGTATTAAACACAGAAGAAAGGCAGAATCGGTGGTTTGAGGCGGAACTGTTCCGCTCCTGAGGACATCATCAGGCTTGTGGTGCGGTGTGGTGTGGTAAGGTGCGGTGTGGTAAGGTGCGGTGTGGTGTGGTGTGGTGCGGTGTGGTGTGGTGTGGTGTGGTGCGGTGCGGTGTGGTAAGGTGCGGTGTGGTGTGGTGTGGTGTGGTGTGGTGTGGTGCGGTGTGGTAAGGTGCGGTGTGGTAAGGTGCGGTGTGGTGTGGTGCGGTGGGTGTGGTGTGGTAAGGTGCGGTGTGGTAAGGTGCGGTGCGGTGTGGTAAGGTGCGGTGTGGTAAGGTGCGGTGTGGTGTGGTGCGGTGGGGGGGGGGGGGGTAGGGGGAGGGGGGGTGGGGGGGGTGGGGGGGGGGGGGGGGGGGTGTGGTGTGGTAAGGTGCGGTGTGGTAAGGTGTGGTGCAGTGTGGTGTGGTGCAGTGTGGTGCAGTGTGGTGCAGTGTGGTGCGGTGCGGTGGGTACCTGTAGAAGCAGAGGCTGTTCAGACACTGCTTGCATGGCTTGTGG